>OMKP01055585.1:0-23148 GCA_900302375.1 Bathygadus melanobranchus | reverse complement strand
CTATTGCTGTTAAGTCTAATAAACAGAACTATTCACAGACAAGACTGACCTTGAATGTCTGTTAGTAGGCAGGCGCAAGGTCTTTTTGCTCAATATGGCCCCCATTAAGTCCACAGTTATTGTCCCAAGTAGCCCATGTAGCATTGTGTTCACGGTTAACTAGCATGCTGCTATGCTACACTGCTAGTGCTATGTGGTTGATTGGCACTGTCCCATAGGGGCCTTTAAAAATCGAGGAGCTGATTATGTTAACAGACCCAGCAGCCAAATTGTAAACAATTAGACTGACACATTTCTTCTTTACCATTCAGTCCCAGAGCCGTATGCACGTCTAGAAGGGTCTGCTGCAACAAGATGTGGGACACAAAGGCTTACAGAACATCTGTGAACAATTAGAGGCAGGAACAGCGAGAGCGAACACTTATACTGCCCATTACACTCCAATATGTGACTCTGCTCTGCTTTTCATGATGTCATGCCGTACAGCTTGAACACGCTATCGCAAAGTTGCACTCGGGAGAGGGCTTTTATAAAGCTTCAAACAAAGCTCAAAACCAACCCACAGCAGTCATGCACACAGACAGACCATAGATGTAATCTAGATCTATAGAGTAGAACCACATTTATCCAAACCCCCTGAGGGATTATGAGGTCATTCGCAGGAATAAAAAACCAATGGCATGCTGACATCCTGGCCCAAAACGTTACATCCAAAGACATTCAGAAGATAGCCTCCTCAGACAACTGAGCAATATAGGAATAGATACTAGCCACACATTATGTCAATATAGATGAATCACTGTGTCTGTGAAATATATGGTATTCAATTTAAAAAAAAGGTTTGCTATTATAATACATTATGTTAAAACATTATGTTTGCCATATTCACTTGATATATTGTTGTTTGCATGTTATAAAGAAGTTTGTCCAACAATGTTTTAACTTCCCTGGGCTTTACTACAAGGTTTTTTCTTCTAATAAAAAAAGGTAAAATAGGTCTAATGTCACTGAATTGTTGTTGTTTTTTTAACATATAACTGCAATCTAGGGATGATAATGACACGAAGGACAACATATCATGTAAAACACTCAAGTAGTAGTTATTTGCTCATAGCTGTCTAATGCCTTTTACATTTCACATCAATCCTTCAGGATTATTCTATATGTTCCGCTGATTAAATGGTTAAAATGGAATTAAATGCATGGGCAAACTATTGCATTTAATATCGGAACATTATTACACACTGAGAACAGAATTAACTTGGCTACCCCTCCTAAGTCAAATAGCCAAAGGTAACGGAACAAGCGTTTTACTTTTTAGACGTCTCCAACAGGATCCTAATTAAAGACATCATTGCTATGACCCGAGTGCTTTTAAGACATACTTTTGGGGGGCGAATAAGCACATCCGTTTGTATTTTGTGTCCCTTGTACCACGATTGATTAGGCCTACTATCGCTACTAATTTAGCGTTCAATGGATCCCCGTTACTGGAATCAAAGCCAATAAATACCGTTGTTTACAAGTGAAGAAGTGCTTGCACATTTTGTTCTCCCTTTGTGAATCACAGTTGCCTAGTTCACATTCAATTAAATGTGTAAGTTGTTTCAAATCACAGCCGTGCGTCCGTATCGTATGCAGCGTTTTAAAAACGGAATCGTAAATGTGGCAAGTCCTGGAGGGGAATCAGCAGTTCCCCTTTCTTGTTCTCCATTTAAATACCAGTTTCTGAAACCCAGACTGCTTGCGGCATGGCATTGGGTTAGTTATCCAGGCCCGATGATATGTGCCGTACGTGAATATCTAAAACGATAGAGATCTGTAGGACGTGATCAAAGCAAAAGGCATTTTTTTTCTTCTTTTTTTGTGTTGTGGTAGGCCCTCCACACAGAAATGGTCCCCTCTAACATGGGCAAAAGCCTACTGTTACGCCCTTGACACAAGCACACTAGTCCCCCAGCAAAGGAAAGCGCACGGCCGCGTAAATAGTGCAACTATCGAGCCGTGCGTTCGTGTGGGTTTACTGATGCGTTACGCATTAAAACGCATGTATTCACTTTATGTATCCCACCAAACCTCTCCTCCGGTGAAATCTAATAAGCGAACCTAACAAGACGCGTGTTTTTCGTTGAGAAATAGAGGGGGGACGAGAGAAAAAGCGTAACTCACCTCATTTGGTTAATAATTGTGAAGTTGGATTTGTCCTGCCATCGACAACAACCTAATTGACGACACTGTACCTAAAAATCTACCGTTTTTCCTCCTGCGTTTGCTTCAGCTGAGATGCCGCGTTCATTGCTGCAGCCGCTTTCTCTCTTCCCCAGCGCAGTGTTTGGCTTGAGGAAAAGTGATGTCATTGCATGAAATAGCATTACCCGCCCCAATTTTTTTCAGAGGCGTTTCGTGTTGCCAAACATAACTTGACCGTACACTTAAAACTTGCCGGCATTGAACCAAGCTCTGCGCACATTCTCCTCCAACTGCACACTTGGGTCGTATATCATTTCTACACAAAGTTTTTGTTTCTACGCATGCAGAACAAAACAAACCTCTTGAATTATTGGTTTTACATAATTCACCGGACATGCATCGAGAGAAAACGAATCAGACGTGTTTCAATCACGCAGGGCTACTAGTCCTTCAAATATTAAAAGACTGAACAATCGTGTGACATGGTACATTTATTTGTAAGGCAAGACAAACAGCCGTCAACGACAAATTAAATATACCCAACAAGACTAACCCAACAAATCAGTGAATCAGCAAGGTAACAGTTTACCAGCAATAGTCTAAAAAGGCTTCGGTAAATGGTTGTCATTGTGAAGGTTATCTACATTGTAGATTATGCCGTAGCTGGCCAAATTTAAATCAAACGATGTGTTTATAGTCATTTAGATTGTTCTTCTGAGAAAGCAGACGATTCAGTGCTTCTCATCGCAGAGCGTCAACTGCAGAGTTTTCAGCTTCTTGGAAGGAATTCTCAGTGTCTTCTTCTTTGGCCTCCTCTGACACAACCTACAGAAGTGGAACAGAGAGGTACAACGTTATAAACACTGCTGGTATGCATGGTAACAAGGCACATTCGACAATTAAATAAAATAAATGATTCGGATTGATGATTTCCTAGCTCAGATCTATGCATGGATCAAAGTGACCTAGCAAACACTGCAAATGTGAGAGATGAAAGTGAATTTCACGTTCCTATCAGAGAGTTCACCTGGTCCTGGATAATGGCATCCACATCGCCCTCGCTTAACTCTGGTCCTGCGCCGTCCAGGTCTACCTGGTCCGGGTCCTCCCCGGTGAGGAGGTCCATGGGGGCCTCCGCTATAGCCCTGATGGTCTGGTCCTCCAGGGCCAGAGCGGTGTCAAACTGCAGGGGCGACGGTGGACCCTGCATCCCATCCCCTTCCACATCCAGGTCCTAAAGGCAAGAGGGAGAGTATGGGGGGCAACTCATGCTGATGTCCAAATGAGAGGAACCCAAGTCACAAGTAAACATATATGTGACCTGTAGACCGCGACACCAAAACCTAGTATGACCTACTAATGACGTGAATTCAACACAGCATTAAAAAGTGAAACTGAGGTTCATTAACACACAAGTTCTCCTAAATAAAATACCATGACACATTATTTTTGCATTGTTTTATACTAAACAATGTATCACATAATAACATTTAGTTATCTATCCACTGAAAACCTCAGTTTGAAGCCATACAATGGCGAGGGCTCAAGTCAAACGCGCCCTCCCACCCAACCGTCTGTGTGTCACCTACATCGCTGAACTCCAGGGGCAGGCTCTCCGTGGGCTGGAGCTCGGCTGCGCTCAGGTACATGTCTTTGGCCGCAGGGGTGAGCTGCACCTGCGGGGGAGGCGCCTGCTCAGGCTGGTACATGGGGGGCGGCAGGGTGAGGTGCAGCGGGCAGCGGGGCTCCTCCGACTGGCCCATGTGCACCGTGCGGTTGCAGGGGATCTCCGGCACGCCCGGACACAGCTTGAAAAGCACCTGGCCGCCGTCCTGGTAGATGTCTGAGACACTCGGTTAAGGGCAAACGTTGACAATGGTACAATAGCGTATAGGGAGAAAGGTGCGACTGTTTTAACGTGAATGTAAGCCTTCGGGGGAAAACAATAAAGAGAGAACCATTATTCAGAGCTTGACATGGTTTCCCAGCTAAATAAGCTTACTGTATTACTTGCTTTCACAAAGTGCTTATAATGGTTTAGCTGCTAAGCGGGGGACGGTACAGTAACGGCCGAATGCTTCCGAACAATGAGGTTGTGATTGTTGTCAAAAAAAGAAAGAAGTACTAAGCAGGCCCTGTAGCCGTTGTTCACGTTGAAACACTGCTCGCTCTGTATCACTATCCAGATTTCCCTTTATATCTGCAGTCACAGCAACACAACACGGTGCATTTCTCCACGACGATAACAGAAAAAGGTCAGTTTGGTCTCATGAATGCATAGAAAAGAAAGAGAATCGCAATGTTCAACAAACGCATTCAAACAAATACAAGTATTCAAAGAGGCCAAAACGAGAAAAAGCTAAATTTCAGAAGAAGTTTAAAAATTTAATTTTTAGTACCTTCTTAGATCTTCGTATGCTTTTGTTGTTGTTGCTAGGGTGTTCTATGTAGTTTCTAGGGTATTGTAAGTGGTTGCCAGGGTGTTCTGTATGGTTGCTAGCTTGTTCCGGGTGGTTGTTAGGGTGTTCTGGGTGGTTTCCATGGTGTTCTATGTGGTTGCTATGGTGGTCTGGGTGGTTGCTAGGATGTACTGGGTGGTTGCCTGCACATTCTCGGTGGTTTCAACAGTGTTTTAGGTGGTCCCTAGGGTGTTCTTGGTTTAAGAGTAATCATTTAAATGTCATTTAAAGTATAAATTAGCAAGTTTTGAGTCATTGTATAGATGAAGAATAAGAAATAGTCTTGTGTTTTAAGCAGCTGTTTCGTTCTAAACTGATTTTTCTAGATTACAATGTGTGTGCATGTGGAGTACATTCAAAGTTACCTATGTTAAAAAGCATTAACACCATCGCTTAGAAAAATTGAGACGAGCAATCTCTGACGTATAATACGTCCATATTGTGGGAGCAGTGAGTAGTCGTTTTGTAGCGGCACACACGTCATCGGTCAAACCGTTGAAATAGCCATAGAGTATGAAGGATCGAGCGATGCTATTAAAGCGCGACTTCAGAGGCCGAGGTTTGTGCCAGCAATCACCAGATTAGCGCATGTAACGGTCTATTGACGCATACTACCTGGGGCCCCAGGCATCATGTGATACAGCAAATAAAACGCGTAAAGCATGGAGAGAGGCGCGAACACGGTCTAGCTTGGGTATGGGAAAGCAAAGCTCAATCAAAGCTTTGGTTGAGCTGCTTCGGTTGGACGCCGACAAGTTGCTAAGCGATTATAAGAGTTGTGGGTACGGCACTCCGCTGTATGGGACGTTTGACATGTTTTGAGTCTTATTTGAGGCCCTGGTTAAAGAGGAACTGACACGACATGGCACCCGGGCCACACGTGGAGTTAGTGTCCTGACACCGAATGCCCGGGATGTTATTTTGACAGTTTATAGGTGAGCCTTATCAACTGGCGTTTCAACGTACAAGGACAGCTGTTGACGCCACCGTTTGTAATCGTGCTTGAAGCGCTCTAGTGTTTAGAGGCGTTCTGTTGCTTCCAACATAGACGGCCACACGCCCCATAACTCTGGGGAAGCCACCAGACCCTAGGAAGGACTTAATGTAGGCCCTGTTTGAAGCCAACAGCTACTGCAAGCTGCTGGCCTTGATCAACGCCATGGCAAATGTCACCCAGGAGAGAACGGTTAAACATAACATTAAATGGCATTATATTCATTCAGTCTTGAACCACTGAGGTGGTCATGCATATTCACTTAGCACTGCTGTCCGTCCAGTTCACCCGAGAACATTTAAGGTGAGAGATGTTTATCTTAACCCGTGGACTGCCCCCGGTGCTCAAGTATGGTACTGCAGTATTTTTCCTGTCACATTACAGTGAACAGGAGTGGCATAGCTCACTCTCTGATAATAGACAGCGGAGTAGCGCGTTCATCAAGGATACGTGAAATACAGTGTCGGGTCAAAGGCAAGCTGGGGTTTGTACAGCGGGTTCCCTCCACGAAGGAGATGCACTTCTCGTACACCGTTATCATATTATAGGGCTGCAAGGAAAGGAACACTTAGTTAAAACATGCGAGGTCACTAAATCCAAAGAAAAATATTACCTCACCAGATAGCAAGCCCACATACGGATGCAGTTCTGCTATTTTTATGTTCTAGCAGACGACAAATTAAATTTCAAATCAAATTTCAATATTTACTCATTTTGGCCCAGTCTGAACTGTACTCAAAGCTGCATACAAAAAAAAACTATGAAACCTAAGAAAGAATGAAGATAAGACAGCAATTCAAGGAGGCTCACCCCACATCAACACAACATAGCTATATGTAACCGACGGTGTCTAAAGACCCCCAGCTTGGAAGAGAAGAGCACTCAAGAACCCACGCAAACACTGGTAAAACACAACATCTCCCCCCCGGGCCTAATGACTAAACTAAGGCCAAAGCCACAGTTGACGGTTTAACTCCTCTCCCGCAACAGTTTCCTAGCTAGTTTGCCTAGCAACAGCGTGCAAACGAAGCGCCGCGGTCGAACCTGAGGAGCGCCCTCCGTGGCGGCCTGCCTCCTCTCCCGGAGCTGCCGGTGCAGCAGGGCCTCCACACCGTAGCGACGTCTGTAGCGACGCAGGGCCTTCAGCTTCTTCAGGTTCTCCCTCTCCTTCAGGGACAGACCCTCGGGGCCCGTTAGCAAGCTGCTCCCTGGGTCAGACATGGACAGACAGCCTTGAGTCGCGGAAGTGTTGCGAATATCGGCGCGGCCTAGTATCGGGCGACTCGCGTCTCGCGCAGGCGGCTACGTCGAAGACGAAATCAATTTAAAAAGACGTTAATATTTAGGAGAAATGTCGACGAGTGGATTATGTCACTCTTTAATCTCATATGACCCATTGGATCATTGTTTTCAGTGTTTCGTACAGTGTACCCAATGCTAATGGTGTAGTGCCCTAAACAGGGCATAACATCGTGTTGGTGTTTAACTACATGGAGCGCTGTGTGCTAAGAGCAAACGAAGGCGTGAACGGGATGCTAATTGCAACCGCCGTACCCAAAGGGACTGCTACAAATTAAGCAGGCGGGCAAAGGCGCTACATCAATCAAAGTGAAAAAGAACACGCGTGTCCACGTAAGAGTCCTACCGATGGACTCGTGCTCCATCTTGCGGTTGTGCAGATACCGGCGCTTCTTCTCCTTGAGCAGGTGCTGCAGCCGCTTGAACTGGTCGATGTAGAGCGACTGCAGCCTGATGAGCTTCTCGCGGGTGATCAGCGCCACCTCTTCCGCGGTGTACACCCCTGCGTGTCTGATAAAAGCCCCCAGACATTAACAGCATGTTGAAGCTCATATCCCCACCCCCCAAAAAAAAACAGCTTTACTGGAGAGATGTGGACTTTGGCCAAACCGCAGCTCGCATTATATGTGAATGTCAATTTAGCGTTAATTTGACAGTAAGTACCAGGGCCGCGCACTTTTAATCCTGGGCATTTCATTAGCTAAATAAGCTCATTAGCAAACTAATTTAATAGATTGTTATCGCATCTGAAGTTGGCGTGCCAGGAGAAACTGGAAGGATGTTTCTACATCACTGGCTCAGAAGAGAAAGACAAGGGACAGCACAGGCAGCTTCTTCCACTCATGAAGTAGTAGCTGCATGGAGGGGACAGTGAAAGGCTTGGGGTAGCAACTAAATATATTGTTACTAATAGCTACATAAAAGCACCCATGCAGAAGAAATCTCTGTATATTCAAATCAATGACTTTAAGCTAACTGACTAACAAGCATTTTTTGTTGCTGACAACAGTGTTTCTTTGAGTTGTGATGCACATGTTGTCAGTAATAACAGTGATTGAGCTAAGACACAGACCTGCAACATTCCCCGAGGGTAGTGTTTAATTTGCATCTTATTGTCCACTGTTCTTTTCAGCTGGAGATAAATTTCTGTTTTCAAAATAGCAAATTACACACTTTGCAAGACTTAAGCAAGATAAACACAAGTTTGTCAAGAGGAGGAGGAGGAGAATAATCCTGATGCTTATGCAAGTGTTGTGGATGGTAACTTATCATATCACAACCTTTGCAGGATATGTTGTCCGGGGGCTTGTGGTATAATAATAATTACATAAATCTGCATGAACGTGGTGTGTCACAGACATGAAAGAAAGATGGTGGGCTTCATTTAAAACATACTTCAGAGGATCTTCGTGATCACTGTCGATGCTGTCTGCTTCACTGTCAGGGTCCCCTCTCCACGTCTGGTCCAGCACCAAGGGTCCTGGCTCTTCCTCACTCAGGCTGTCCTCATCTGAGACAAAGATGAGCACAGTAATGTAACCTACGGTGGGCAGGCCCTGATGCTAGCCGCATACTTTGGTAGCATCCATCCGAGTTCGCCAACACAGAAGCAAACTAACAAACGCTCTACTTGCATTACATTAGTCGTGCCATTTGCAGTTTTAATATTTATTTTTATTTCCATGGTAGTTTCCTATGCAAACATTAAAAATGTATACATTACAATGTATTTTGTCTTGTAAAGAGTATAATAAATACCTTGTTTTAACATCTGTGCAAATATAATTTTTATTAGCGTGGCTATTATCTGTCATGTACTCTGGCGATGTAGGGTGCTGCCTACCAGTTTTCAAACTGGCTGACAAAATGTCAGCCTTGAAGTCCAAACTGGCCTGGGCCAAAACGGGCAGAGAGGGGCGTGTGTGACATGTTTCATATGTACACAGAATGTGTTGGAGAAATGAGACACCTGTCCACCTTGATATGCGATCACCTGCGCACCCTACCTGCAGAGTTTGAACAAGTAGTAGTAGTAGTATTTTGAGAAAGTAGTATTTGAACTTTTGGTGACATTTGTGGTCCCATGGATTCAATAACATTTTTAGATATTTGATTATTTCGCTTTTCAGGCTTGGACTTTTGGATTATTGCTAGGCAGAATCGGAATAAATTACGTTTTGATAACCATGAAGAGGTTAGCCTGTATTTCTTACTTATGCAAAAATTGTGAGGCATTTATGGAACAAACCTCTGGGCTATCTGGAGACTGAGAGGATCTTAATTGATTCGTAGTAGAAGCTGCCTTTAAAACTGTGAGCAATACACCCATAACACAATTTAGTAATAATACAAAATTGGTCTTTGGTAGTTGCATGCTGTGCTTGCAGTTGCAAGTGATGAGCAAGGATAACGTGGCTGGTAACATGGACAGCACTGCGCGTCAGCTGGATCTGACTGCGAGATAAAAAGTCTGTTTTAACAAGATAGCCTGCGCTGAAAGTGTTAATACCTCTTGCACCCCAATCACCACAAATAAAATGTGTCATTAGAGATTCGAGCACAACAGAACAAAAGTGTCTCGCTCTAGTTGGAGCAAGTTGGCTCCACCTGCTTCCATCATACTGACTGGCCTCTTTATTCTTTGTGTAATGTAATGTAATCACAGTTGCCAGTAACGTTGACACTGTAATGCACTGCTAGTCCATGCAACAGAATATTTATACTGTGTCCTCCTCACGTTCCACTTCCTGGGTCAGACAACGCCGCTCACCTAGAATGCGGCTGGCTTCACTGCGGCCCGCGTCGAGGCTGTGTGCATCCGTGCGGCTGTATCCACTGAGCTGAGAGAGCAGGGCTTCTGGCGAGGGCCCGGTGGAGGCCTTCCTCATCTGAGCTCGGAGGGCCATGGCGTTCCTTCGGGCATGCTCCGCGCAGAACGACACTCTGAGGAGCACAGGAAGAGGAGGCTGAGTAGTGCAAGGAGACCAAGGAGGAGTGTGAATACACGTCCTGTCCGTGTGATTCACCACCAACAACACAGACCCAAGATAACGAACAACACTAATTAACCAAACAACAGTAAGGCATGTGTAATTACAGTACCAAAGTAGAACAGAGTGTATAGGCTATAATTTATTATTAAACACCGTGAAAGTCAAACACGGCATTGTGGTTTATTCATGTCAGGGACATGTATTATGACCAAATGTGTGTTAGGGATGCCACTAACGATTGTTTTTTCGATTCATCATTTTGTCGATAAAATGTCATAAATAATAACAAATGCCATCAAAATGTAAATGTGCTCGCTTTATCTGATCCATGAACAAAATAAATACTTGAATAGAACTGCAACAAATTAAGCTGCAAATGTTTGTTATTTGTACTTGATAAATTACTTAAATTATTTAATCTATTATCAAAATTTGATTCTATTAATTTTCTCTTGACCGACTATTCAATTAAGTGACTAATCGTTGCAGCCCTAGTGTGTGTGTGTGTGTTCTTCCGAAATGAATACGATAGCCTGCCACATAAAATGTGCATTAATCGAATTTGGTGTCAGGGCATATTTTCAATCTAGTTTAGATTTTATTCAGTCAATGTGGATTGCGTTGCAACATTCTGCAATCAATGTCCATTAAGGAACAACAAAGAACAACAAAGATAGTGGTGCTCACACACTTATGTATGTGACTAAATGTCTATACATTTCTCTTGGGGATTAAGTTTATTCTGCACCGTCTATCATCACTTAAGAATTCACCAAAGATACAACATTGCCATAGCATAACAAACCCACCCGTCTTTCTTCTCCCCCTTCGGTGCGGCACTGGGGCAGCGCTTGCCATTCTTAGTGGACACATAGCTGCACTGTTTGTACGGGGCATTCTTGTCCTCCAGTATGTGTTTGATGCAGAACTCCAGGCCGTCCAGCCGCAACTGAGAGCACGGCCGCTGGGTAAACGAGCAGGTCTGGGGCTCCTGTGGACGGGCAGGCTGGGTCACACGCCCGCGACTTGACGGCAACACGTGAATCCGTATCCTGTTCATTGCTCAAGCTAGACCCTGTAACACAGGTTAAAATAATAACAAGTGTAAAGATGAGTAACTATAGAAATAACAAAAGCTGCATAATTGAGTTCTGGGAAGAAGGTATTTGGCAGCGTCACTCCTCATATCCAAGGGCCACGTGTCACTTTTAAAATTACATTGGCTTAGAAAGGTCTTATAACAGCGTAAAGTTCAATTCTCGAGCAATACCTGTTCAACTATTTGTACATTTAGGAATAAAGGACGATTTAACCACCAACAGCAGGTGGCAACAAAGCAGTTACCATGACATAATACCGAGCTTGTTATTGCATTGCATCTCTTCGTTTAGAGGGAAATTATTTGAGGTTTACAGTCAAATGCGTATATCTTGATTGAGCATATGTCTGAAGAGGATAACGATAACGTTAATAATCGAATGCATCAATACCAATACCTTGATCAATACATCTCAGTCCTGCTAACTGCCACTTATCATAAACACGCCCCTTTCTTGCGTCATCGCGTCTTGCACTCCGCTTGCCATATAGTCGCCATCTTTGTTTAGCAATTGCACTAGTTACTAAACAGCAATCGCCTCAAAAAACGGATTAAAACAGATTAGTGAAATGGGGGCCGCTGTGTGGCGCCTTTAGTTGATAATAACGACGCGGTTCGTTGCGTGGTGTGGTCATTAAACGCGTTAGTAAGGAGGAAACGCCTTACCTTCGACAGCACCGCCCAATCAAGCGTTGCTCCTAAGCACACTGCGTCGTTTTTCCCGCATTCAACCACTGCCACAGCGGTGAAAACAGAGCCCGCCCACCTCAACGCTTATTGGTGGAAATTATAACGCTGCGTGACGTCATTTGAGACCATCTCGACGCCAAGGAACTAATAACAACTTGACTACACCCTATAACAAAAATGAACATGTGAGCAATTGCTAATTTCTTAAAGTATTTATTGACATACGATTATATCAACCACATATCAAAAGGACCAGTGTACACAAACAATGTTTTAACTGAAACAAGATCTGTAAATTATTGAATTCCAAACCTGAGTGTCACTTTAACATTTAACATTAGGATGTGACAAATATGGACCATGGATAATTACAACGGTGTAGCTGTGAATTGCATTGCTGAGGTTGCATGACCATGAGTGTCTCCCTTAGATTTTCAGATTTCCGAGGTTTAATTTGTTTCATAAATTCTGATATAAAAACATAGAATTAAACCATTTCAAAAAACGATGCTACCTAGTGATATTTACATCTGTTATAATATATTATCAGTTTAACTTTAACACTTTAAGCCCATTAATAAGCAATCTTACGGGGAGAACTATTCAGTGCATCAACATTTCTTAGTGATCAATCAAAAAGGTTGGTTGGTAAACCTGATTCCTGAGAAAAATATAATTCTCATCTGAGCAAAGTTGTTACATCTCAAGGGGATATTAAGTAAATGTGGCTTACAAGTCCTTAGGTAATAGTTAAGTATTCACCCCCAATTTTTTCAAACCTTGAAAAATGATTAAGTATTGAGCAGGTATCAATGCAAATCATACAATCATTTTTATATACAAGTTCACACAATGTAAGGATAACCGATACTGTACCACCTTAATAATTGGGTTGAGAGTACCATTTTAGTAAAGGACCACCATTTGTGTTTTTACTAGGGGGTGCACGCATTAGAACAGATGTGATCATTCCTTTGAGATTTATTCTTCCAGCTTTCAACAGGCGCATTGACAGTGTTCTCCAATACATGTAGCATTACGAATGCAACATCGTACCCGGACATCCTTGCCAGAATTTATTATATGGATACTCAACATTGTGTACATTTGAGTTTACACAACAGCACACATGGTCTGGTATATTAGAAGACCACAATGAAAATAACAGTGTGGCCCGACTCAAATAAACATGACATGCAATCCTAAATCTTTTAAACTGTGGATAGTGTCAGAGTTTACACATACACCTTGTTCAGAATATGATAAAACACAGGCATGACATATGCTGTCTATAAGGATGACCGTAGTTATTCCAAAACAAGAAACACAAAAATGCAACGCTTGTATAGCCATATCCAAACTTAAAACATTTTAACTTTAGACACGTGTTATGGCCTTTTTGTTTCTGGATGAATCCTGGGCGTTAAATGATAATTACGCTACTAGTGATTCACAAGGCTCCACTAGCCGTTTTACATTGTCTTGCTAGATAGGACATTGACATGGGATTTAAAACTGGCAGTACCTTCAGCTAGACTATACACTGTAGACATGTTAAATGATCTGGACAAACAGTTTGGTACAAACATTTTTAGTGTGATTATTTCAGAACAGTATTCATCTATTTTACAACCATTTAAAACAATGACTGCAAAACTTAAAAACCAAGCAAGCTTCCTTAAGTGAACTTGATATTCCCAACTTTTCTTATCAAAATGTAAAAATATTTTTGTTTTACAATCTTTGTACAAGAGCATATGAAATAATGCAAGTAATTACAAAAAAAAAGACAAAACCGGGATGGGGCAAAAATGATATGGGAAGGGTTTAAAAAACCAAAACAAAAATACACCAAAAATAAAGATCGGCTACAGAGACATGCATTCTCAAACTAGCCAATACAGAACAGACGCAGTCTCATTTCTGATCAAAACCGACAGCAGAGGCTTATATATTTATCAAGAGTACGTTGCTCCTCAATCGCATTCAATTAATAAATACTGTACTATAAAAACATTGAAAAGAATCGCCAGCAAGACTCGAAGTAAGTAATACGTACATGATGCAATGTTTATCTCTAATTTCAAGGCGTCCCACTTATGTTTTTATACAGTGACGGCCACAAAGCCACACCCCCACCATCACATTTCATTGGAGTTGAGGTCATACAAAATGTTACATCAAAAATAGTATTTACACGTCTTCCCATAAATATCTTGCTTCTCCGAGTGTCTTAATATTACCCCAATTTGGAGATTTTTTTTGTTTTTGTTTTTACAAACTCTACTGACGTGTAGAGTTACGCGTCAGCATAGTTACAAATGTCGTAAATTATGAAACGAGTACATTTCATCCGCCGTAAACTGAAAACAGCAACACATGATCACAAAAACGTAAAAAAGAAAAAAGAGAATGAATCTCATTAAATGTGTTACAAAACAATAGCATTTTTTAGGATATCAAGTACAGTGTATGTAATGAACACCCATAAAGCATTTATTTGGGCAGCGGCGGCAAAGGAGGGGGTGGTTCTGAAGGAAGGGGCGGGGGCCGAGAGTTGTTCCCCCTGGAGTTAGCTCCATAGCGATAGTCCCCATATTGGGATCTGTAGTCAAACATGGGCGGCTGAGCAGGCTGGACCCCTTGAGCACTTAGCAGGGAGTTCAGCATCTCAAAGGTGTCCTGGTATTCATTGGATTGGCCCCCAGGGGCAGCATTGTGTCCGTTTGTGTCCGTCTTGTCTCCCTTGGTGTGAGGGTAGCTGCCCTGGTGGTGGGGAAGGCCCAGGGAGGGGAGGATGTCCGGAGCGTGCCCGAGAGCGTGCCCCGAGGAAGAAGTCAAGGGCGGCAGCTGGTAGGCGTTGCGCGAAGACTTGCTTATTTTAGCGGCCGGGTGTGGGGCAGCGGCAGCTGGGTCCTGGGTGTGAGTTCTCTTCCGAGAAGCAGACGAGGACGAGCTTAACCGGGAGGAGTCACTGGGGATTTTTTTGCTGCCGCCAGCATTGCCACTGGCGCTAGATGAGTGTTTGTGTGAGGATGAGGAAGAAAGTGGGGCACTGCCAGAGGAAGAAGAGTGGTGGTGGTGGTGGTGGTGATGATGGTGGTGATGGTGATTGGACCGTTCCCTATGCTTGTCCCGGCTCTTTCCCTCCTCCCCTGAACTCCCTCTCTGTTTCTCAGGCATCCTGATCCTAACTTTAATGTCCTGGTCCTGACTACTACGGCTGCTGCCGCCACTTCCACTGCCTCCTCCTCCCCCCGGCAGGGGGAGGCGCATCTTGAGGGAGCTGCGCTCATGCCTCTCCTTCTCAAGGGGGATTTTGAGGATGATGGGCGAAGGGTTATTCACATCTGACGAGGAGGAAGAGCTCGAGTGAGAGCTGGGCTGCTGGTGATGGTGGTGGTGCTGCTGCTGCTGCTGCTGCTGCTGCTGTTTGTCTTTCCTGGGATGCTGCTGCTGACCAATGAGAGCTTGGGCAGCATTGGCGTAGTCTCGCTTCACGCTGGCCTCCATGTTCTCCAGCTTCCTCTTCTGGGCAGCAAGCACATCAGCGTTCTTGGCGCGGTACTCGCTGAGCGAGACCTTGGCCGGGGCGTGGACCTCATGGTTAGGCTGTGGCTGCGAAGGCTCCTCAGAGCCATGCTTCATGTCCGGATGCCAGTGCTGGGCGCTGCCCATCTCAACGCCATCTTTTTCTCCAATGGACGAGGAGGGGCCCGAGAGGCTCATGAGCCCCGCCAGGGTCGTCTCCGAGGAGGCCATGGAGATCATGCTCATCATTGCATCCGTCGGGTCACCGTCATCCTGGGCTTTGGACTTTCCTTTTGCTGTCGGACCCCCAGCCTGGAGCAAAGCACCAGACAACCATGAATATTACTGCAGCCCCCGCTGACAGATCTTTATATATGACCAACTCATCTCCAAACAGTTTTGATTGTTTTTGTGACTTACTTTCCAGTTACGAATCCGTTTTAATCTGCTAGGAGTCTTCTCCAAGATTTGCAGAAACTCATGCGTTAGTTCTGGAGAAAGAAAAACAAGTTGGAAGTGGAAAGGTCAGAATAATCTTCTCTAGTAACCATGGAGTGCTAACGCTAACGCACGGCGGGTTAAGTAGGAACACGTACCATCAAGCAACTCAAGCGTTACAGTGGGATCCACATACTCCCACCAGTGCTTGCTGTCTGTGGAGACTGGGATCTCCCAGTTGGACCATTTGCAGGCCAGATGGATACACACGCAGGCGACTATAGGCGGACTGTACTGCAGGCAGAATGTGGTCAAGTGCAGACTACACACCACATTGGGTCCAGGGAAGTTGTATCATGCATTGTACACAAGAAAGACAGAAGAGACACGGTCAGTTGTAGTTCAAGTCCAGGTCAAAAATGATAGGCCCTGTTAAATCTAAATTATCTAGAGGTATGTTTACGCCCTCCTTGACATAAACTCAATGCTGTTAGATAAGATATTTTCCCAGAGAACAAACACCATACCTGTTGGTGGCCATAAAGTATGACGTCTGGGCCAGATCCTTACTCGCTGTAACAATAAAACCAGAGAGGCATGCTAACATATTGAAACGGATTAGTCTTTCATTTCAGTGAGAGCAATGTAATTTTGCGCATGTTGATGCTTACCTCTAACGAGCTGCGTACACTTGACAACGTGAGTGTGAGGGTGGTCGATGGTGATTTCAAAAGCTGGAAACAAGAGAAGACAAAACAGCATTTGATCAATACAAATGTTAAGACACTCTGAACGTTAGACCCAATTAACTGCTGCATGTGAAATGGAAAAATAAAACCGCATGAGCTCTTCAGGTGGCGTCCTGGGCAGAAATATGAAAGGTCAGTGTGGATTTCTGGGTATTAAGGTTTGGCAAGTAATTGTTTTACCCCATTTGTTGACCCTGGGTTGCATCAAGTGAATCTGGCAGAGATGTGAAAGCACTTTTACCAATCATATTTAATATGTTAAATAATATAGACAAACATTAACTGCCCGGCCTCTGTGTATCGGGAGGAATACAGAAAGGTTAACACTAGAAGTAGTAAAGACCAATACAATGATGAAGCAAATTATTACGACGTTACATCAAAAACAATGAAAAGAAATTGATACATATATATAGGGATGGGCATTTAAGGGCATTACTCAGATCAGTGGACTGTAAGATTTGAACTTAACATGACCACAAGAAGTGTTATTCCTTCCCCTTGCTTGTACCAGTGAGGGTAGCACATCTTAATGGCAGAAACAGCCTACTCACTGTATCACCTATTATTAGGCTCTGCTCCACTAAAATAAAAAAGCTGTACTGGGTATCTAAAATAATTCCAGCAAGACATTGCTTCAATGCAATCTCATGGACGGAAAATGGTTTTTAGACTGTACTTTTTTTTTGCTTGGCCAGTTTTTATTTGTCATTATGCCTACAGAAATATCAAACAGGCATAGATAGATTTTTGGGTGCCTTTCGATTACTTAACTAATGATGCCCATTCCTATATAAAAACAAATGTAAAAATGTCAGTACTGAAAGGTCTATAAAACGACATAACAGTAGCCAAGGTATAGGGTGAGATGACAAATCGTACTCATGAGTACATGAATGGTATTTCAGGTGCTGGCGACTGCATATAATATTCTGTGAACAAGATCATATGTATTAATTCAGACCTTGTAAGCACATCTCTAGTTTTGGGGATAGGGGTTATCAAGGGACCCAAATCTTCCATCCCAACTTACCCAAGGTCTGGAGTATAATGCTCTCCAGAATGACCAGGTCTTGGGCTTGTTGCAGGTAAGCCTGAGGTTGAGAGGACAGGCAGGTTACTTACTGGGAGGCACTCTCTTTTAAATTGCTCGCTCTCGCCTCATCGCTCATCCTGCATCTTGCTTTACAGTGCTAGCCTTTATGGAAGCAATGGGCTGAAATCATTCAGTATCACCCATTGTTTAAAACAACATATCAGTCACACAAACAAGCAAACTCCCCCAAAATGGCTGCGAAGGTTAGAGTAAGGAACAGGAAATGCGAAGAGCAATACACTCACAGTGTAGGCAAAAACAAGCACAAATTGGCTTGTGTATTACATATCATCCATTCTAGAAAGAGAAAAGTAATGGTGAGTTTAGTTGTATAAATTTAAGATCCAATTCAAGCCAAAAGCTCTAAATACAGATCCAACCATCATCCAGCCATCAGAATGTGCCGTCATTAAGTCTACTGCCTGAAGGCTGTGCTTCAGGATAAAATCGTGTCAATTAATGTTCTTGAATAGATCTGACATCCTCCAAAGTAATTTCTGGAAGAAGAAAAACATTTCCTGTTCTGTACTTACATCACTGCGTACATCTGGCGATGGGTCCTGAGGATTTAGGCAGGCATGCGTCACCTTGATAACATGTTCCAGTTTTCTGGGCTGTTCTTCAACCTTGGCAGCAAGGAACAGTGTGGCTGGAGCAATAACCTGATTGAGGCCAAATTAATTAACAGTTAAAACGTGACTCCTGATTAATGGGAGTGAGTTATGGATTACAAAATGAAAAGGCGAAATAAACAGAATTAATAACCATACTTACATTTCTGTGAAACCTGGTGAAAGACTGCACCATGTAGAATCGGTGCATGTACACAATGGCGGTATTGATAGTAAGCTGTGAACTGACACATTTTATTAAGGGCAATAGATGCATTTTAGGTGATTTTAGTTTTCATCGCTCGAACTGTCAAATCTAGACAAGCAAGAATAATGATTGTTGTTTGCTTGCAATGCTACGAATGTCTAAAAATAACTAC
Source organism: Bathygadus melanobranchus (assembly GCA_900302375.1). Lineage (NCBI taxonomy): Eukaryota > Metazoa > Chordata > Actinopteri > Gadiformes > Macrouridae > Bathygadus > Bathygadus melanobranchus. Next base: position 4,619 of record OMKP01055585.1, on the reverse strand, counting down.
ACTTGACCCACGTTTGTAAACAAAATACATACATACATGCGGACGCCAGTCCTGCTGCACAAGCAGGTTCCCAAGGTTGTTTATGTTGAGTTTAACTAGTAATGCAATTCAATATACGGTTCAGAATTTGTCCAAAAAGAAACAAAATCGGAATCAAACGCAAATTTTGGCTGTTTGTATTCATACAGGCAAAATAGTTCGACATTGCAGTTAAACGACAGGGAACAAGAGCTACAGCTAACGTCCTTAAGACCCGCCTTGAACTGGAAAGGCCCTCGTATCCATTTATAGTTAGCTGGAGGGCCGCTCTCAGGTAGCATGCTAACATTACGCACCGCAGGACTTCACCGGACAAACGGTCGTCACCAATGCACGCTAAACCGTGAAACGAATCTCATGGCGATTTACCAGCATCCCGCCGACAACTTTAACAACACACATTGGTAAATACAGTCACCCAAAGCGCGTCGTACTCGGACGGCTAACGTCGGCTAGCTTAGACGCAAGTCTCCCCTCGACAAAAGATACACATTGAGTCGCTGTCCCATGTCCTGGAGTAGGTTCGCCGCCTGTTGTCTGTATGACAACTCCTTGTCACAATCAAGTCCTGCACGCCGAGAAGGGCTGTTTTCTATCTGCTGCCGGGTGAAGTACCATTTGTTGTTGTTGCTTGCAGGGGGAGATGGAAACGAAGCCGCCATTACTGAGGTGAACGATGTTTAAAAAAATTCTGCGTCACAGGAACCTACGTCACGGGCGCGCGATTGTGGCCGGATTGTCGCGCGCTTCGCTGACTGGCCACAAGGTGCCAGCCTCCGCTGTTAATTACACATCCACGCCAGCCTACAAACACAGACTTAGTCTCCTTGTCACCAACTACCACTAGTTTGTCTACTAAACTGCACTTCACATATCTGCAATTGTATCTGAAAAGTTCAAAAGTTTTTTAGCAAGGCCATAACCTTCACTACATTACAAATATCCTTGACTTAATTAGTATAGGTCCCAATAAACAGACAGCACTCAGTTATTTGTTCAGTTATATTTTCTTTAACACGTCCCTCTGATGAATTATTCTTAAATATTTGATTATAATCCATGACGTGAACTTTGAAACGCAATTCATGAAAAAGGCAATGTTGATCAAACATTTAACGGCTTAGTTTTTGGAGTCAATGCCCAAGTGACTAGTCTACAATGTCAGTGAACTCCAGTAAAACAAAGTCAATTTCCACAGAGGCAGATATCCAAAAATTGAAAACAATTTATTTAAGATCACAAAATGTTACAAAAAAAGGACACAATATGAAGCAATGAGCATTCAGTAAATGCTTAATAAAACACAATTATGATCTACAACAGTTATTTACACTTTTCCAAATCGTTCAGCACGCTTCATTTTCTTTGCCTGAAAAACAACAGTGAGTGACAAATCAACATGGTTGCACTCATCATCTATAAGTAAGTCAAGTGTTGCGTTCATCTGTATACAACACAGAAAATAAGCAGATATAATTACCTCTACATCCCCTGCAACGGCTGCAGATGTGAGAATTCCAAACCTCTCCTTCCTCTTCTTCAGCTTTTCATCTTCTTCCACCTAAACAAATTAAAACCAGACAACGATTTCATAACAAAGCAGGACTACAATGGAAACTAACTACAAGAGGAAAGTAATACAAGTAAAGAAGATGCGGATAAAATTAGGTCAGTAGCTATTACAAGATAGTCACCTTTTGAGAAATGGAAGAGACATTCATGCCAAATCTCTCTGCTCTCTTTTTCAGCAGATCCACGCTCACCTTCAAAAGGAAACATATAGTTTGTTATTCATACAAGCTTAATTAAAGGAATCACATGGTTATGAAATCTAAATGGTCTACTCAATTGAAAAACAAATACTCACAGCAGCTTTGCCACTGGCAACAACCCCTGAAGAAAAACAGGAAGGGTTATAGTAAAAGTATGTATTCATGAAGGTATACATACGTAACAAACTGGTTACCGACACAGGAAGACAGCATTGATCTACACACCTGGAGCGGGGCTTGTGGTGTTGGCAGGCAGGCCGAACCTGGACAGAACATTCATCGTTAGATTGGGAACCAATTCAGACAGGCAAATCCCACAAGAGGAACAAGATGGCGGCAGAAGCTAACCTCGCAGCTCGCACAGCCTTCTTGCTTTCGGCTGTGGCAGGGATATTAAACCGCTCGGCTCTTTTCTGCAGTCTCTGATGAAACAACACAGGTTAGCGTCAACATGTGTATACCAAAGGAGCAATATGTGTCTCATGTTATTACCTTACTCATTAGTATTTTATGTATCTGAACGAGCTGAGTTAACTAAAGCAGTCTTGTCTGTCAGTCTTGTAGAATGAAATCGGTTGAAACAAGGATGAAACAAGGGCTCGTATTTTATATACACCACCTACCTCAGTTGAGGATGCCGGGGGAGTTATTTTGACCACTTTTGCTTCAGCCGGCCTGGAATAAAATCAGTCAGGAACAAAACGTTAACATTTACCACAATAATATAGTCACATTTGTTTTTAGTGATATTAGCAGTTTACTTAAAACAGACAAGTTCAAAAGGTAATAGACACTCACTCCTGACATGCAGCAGATTCAGAATCCTTGTTGGCGTTTCCATTCGTGGCATTGTCATCCTTAACAAAGTCCTATGTGAAAGGCAATTTGAATAGTATGTAAATGTTATTTCACAACAGAGTTGTCAACTAAACACCACAAGCACTTTACACTGAGTTCTGCACATTTGCTTATAGTAAAACCAGTGTGTGAGGTTTGTGCAAAAAAAACAACAACTTACCTCTGTGTCCTCTGCCAAAACATCATCAACATTCACATCCAAGTCTTCCTCTGAATTGCATAAAGGGGGGAATATTGTAATGCAGTCAGTGGTATAACCAGGTTATGAATGGCATAACGGTGGTGTAAGGAAGAAGATTCCCGGGACAAGGATAATTTTTGACATACCATGCTCCTCAAGATACGTTTGCAGACGGGCGATGAGGTCCCCTTTGTTACCTTTGGTTTCCAGACCCCTTGCCTCGCACTCCTGCCTCAGTTCAGCAAGCTGAAAGATGAACAGCATAGTTAAGTTTACTTGGTGGGTTGATGTTTTTTGTGTTCCAGGTCGACAGTAGCCACAAGCGACTACCAAGACGTTACCGCTTAGTCGCAATTCCCCTCCATGGAGAGTCCTATTCATGAAAATATGAGTCTTATTTAATCTGGTGGTAATCTGATGGTATTTAATGGCCATAAAGTCTATGGAGGGAATTGCGACTAAGAGGTAATGTCCTCTTAGTCGTTCGCGCCTGGGTCGACAGTACATAACATAGGCTACGTTGCACTTCAACGCGGTTTACTTGGGACAAAACGGAACAAATCACCCTGGATTGTTTATCATAGCTATACCTTCAGTTTTGGTAGCAGTTTGGAAATACATGAAGATGTGATTGAGATGCGAGATGCCATGGGGTGTTTGAGCGCAGACATGCAGCCGTGGTCTCGGCGCAAACGTCACGGCGAAGTACGCCAACCCATTCGTTGAGGTAAACCAATTTTACGAAATAACCCTGTGTCTGTCCTGGTTACATGTAGTATTATATGTAATACTTATCGAGAAATGAACGTTTAGGTCGAAGCCGGGTTTGTTAGCTAACTGCGTTAGCTGGAGGAGTAACGTAACATGCACGCCTGATAAGTTGCCATTCCCACGCGTCCTTTATCACACTGGCTCCTCCAGAAGTTATTGTTACACATGCAATAAGTAGATATAGCCAAACTGTGAACTCCAATCATGGTGTGGCCACGTTTGAGTCAGAAAATAGATATAAGTAAATTACTAACCTTCAGCTTTTGTAGCTCTATTACTTCGGCCATCTTTCTTTGTTGATGGAATGACCTCTTCCAATCAAAATGGAGCTCGACTACTTCTCAGATCTCGCCGATATATTAACGTCTGCAGCGCCCCCTAGAGGCCAGTTTATGGTCGTGCTCGTAGTGCACAATCATACAGTGTATGTGCACGCTGCAGCTCGGGACATGCTTTGCAAATGTGTGTTTTCTATACGGAATAGTTTGAGATGTAATGTTGTTCACACTAGAACAACGCTGCAGATAGACTGTTTGGTTCAATGATACTATCGTGGATTGTGACCCGATCTATCGTGGATTTATCCCGAGGGAAATTGTTGTGCAGCAGTTGCAATACAAAGTAGGAAAAGACATAATACAATACAAAATACAGTACAATATTTCTAGAATTAAATAAAATATGAAATATGAAGCTATGTACAGTAATGTGCGCTGTACAATATTATGACATAGGACCTTCAGTGCAGAGTTTACGGTATATGGATGATAAATAAATATAGTTATTAGATATTTCCAAGGTGCAAACATATATACAATACTAAAACATGTTACCGGTATGATAATATAACTATGCTGTATAATATAAACTGTTGTATAGTATATTGTATAAAATCACTAAGTTGTATAATATAACTATGTCATGTTGTACAGTGTCATTGAGGAGGTGCAAGGTCCCCAATGATAGGGTAAGATAAGTTAAAAGTTGAGGTAGTTTCA
>OMKP01055580.1:0-10178 GCA_900302375.1 Bathygadus melanobranchus | reverse complement strand
GATTCAAGGAAAACAAACCTAATAGTCTATTTAAAGGTGCTATATACATACAATTAGTAGTATTATTGTGTGTATTATTGTGTGTTCATATGTATTCATATAATACATATTAACTCCAATTCAGTTGTAAATATTGTGACACACTCGAGCTGGTATAGAGTGTTCTGTAGTAGCCAGAGCCAATCAGCAGTCCAAAGGAATCGTCGATGTCTACAAGCAGGGTTCAGTACACGGAGACGGATTCTCAGACAGATCAGGATTCGGCGAGGCGAAGGGTAGTCAGACAGGCGGGGGTCATACACGAAGCGGGTTCTCAGACGGTCCGGGGAATCAGCACACAGCAGGGTTCTCCTTCCAAAACGAATCATACACAGCCCTCTACTACTAGAGGGAGAGTAACTACTACTTCCACCATTGATTTCCCAGTAAAGGTACTACCCCGTGTGTGTGTGAAACTTTTTGTGTGTCTGCAATCAGTGCGTTGCTTGGCTGCAGCTGGGCTCCGTGGATGAGGTACAGGTGCTCTGAATCCCAGTGATTGCAATGATGTCACAGGAACTCAGGAATGTTTGGGCATAAGCTTGATTGCAGGAACTCCATGTTTGGGCGTGACAGGGAAGGGCACATATCTGTGGTTTCTCACCTCTCCTCTCATGTTCCTCTGCCGGCTGTCACAATATAATAGCAATAACATGTATTATAGATAACACTGCACTTGTTACATCTCATCCATTGCACATTGCCTTGATACTTTAAGAAGGGTTACCATATCCAGCCATGCAGGGCAGTTAGCTGTCAGTCTATGTAATTGTATGTTTCATTAATCATAGTCCATGTATTGTATAATTCTGCCTTGAGTCCTTGCCGCTAGCTAGGCAACATCTTTCACCAAGTCATGGAATCAGGAAGCAGCGCCTCTGAATTGATGGGCCTATACTGTATAATACGCTTAACAGACCTTTCCATATTTTATTCTGCATATTATTTGTTTTATTTACCTGTATGTAAACATACACTGACGGGTTGTATGCAACAGTAAAACCAGCCATGAATTTGAGTGAGGCCAAATCTTCAACAATGATGGATAGGCCTACATGTTACTGAACTGTTGAGTAAGTACAATAAACAGATTTTAGAATATTATATTGTTAGGGTAATTCCTTAACGATGCCAGTGAGTGACGTTCATTCATAGATATCTATGCGGTTCATTTACATGGCCAAGACTGGGTTTAGCATGGAAGTTGGTCCTCTTCAATCAGACACGGTGATTGGCACCATCTTGTGGACATTTGCATTTACGGCATTTGGCAGACGCTTTTGTCCAAAGCGACTTACAATACGTAAATTTGTGGAAAGAGTGAAACAACAATATAGGACTATCGCTGACGGTACAGTAAGATTTGAATAGAACAAGTGTCAAGCTCTCGTGATTACTAGGTTAATAGAACAAGTGTCAAGCTCTCATGATTACTAGGTTGACCCCTTGCTGGTATACAGCAAGATAGCCAGGATAAGATGCTACACAATGTTAAGAACTATTTAAGTGCCGGGTCGTAGGAACATACAAGAGCATACACGATGCTACACAATGTTAAGTAGCCTACTATTTAAGTGCCGGGTCGTAGGAACATACAAGAACATACAAGATGCTGCACAATGCACCTCCTTGTGCTGATGAGATTGTAAAGCTATTCACCCGCAGACAAAACACACAGGCGCTGTTGCGGATGACGGATCGCCATAAAAGCAAAGATTGCTACCTGTTATATTCATGTTTATTAAATTGCCAATTACACCATTATTATTAGTAGTAGAGTAGACTTTTTGGTATCTTATTAAAACAATTCACCCCCCGCTTGCCGCAACCTCTTATTACAATGTCCCCAACTAACTAGTGGGAGCGTCACCATGGAAAACAAAAACTAGAACATTTAATAAATATTATTATTATTAGACCTACAACTAATTAGTTTAAAGTATCTCTGTCGGTCTTGCTGATTCTCAACCCATACAACGCACCTAACCTGCCTTTAAACTTAAGCGGGGGACCGGCAGATGTGCGGCGCTGTAGGGCTACACTACAGCACAAATACAAGTAACAAGCATATTACCTTTGTCTCCTTGACTTACATGACCGCTTAACCTAGCAACACTTTTTGATTTTACAAATATAATGATAATAATAGCAAAATGAGGGAGTGGCTGCTTAAACCAGCCACCAACCACACACACTCCACAGGTGGCCTCCGTGGAAGGCAAACAGCTCCCTATGTAGATACTGTATGAAGGGCTCATTCTAAGCTACCCAAAACATAATGATTCTTAATTTCAGGTACATACATGATAGTTGATGATACATGATCATAGTTATAAGAGGAGGTCCGTCAGAGCCTTCGGGGCCTTCTCTGCATGCCCTACCATTTTGAAAGGTGTAATTTTTTTTTAGCAATTATAATGTTATTGTTGAAATAATTCATAATACATTATTCCAATTATTTATTTGATTTCCTAAAATCGTTTTGGTTTGATTTCAGTTACTATATGTCACTGAAATCTTACTAGTCTACTATATGACTTCAATAGTCTTCATACCAATACTGTCGTTGTAGACTATTGAAGTCAACATCATATGAGGTCCAGAATGCTAGCCTACCTGAACATCTAACAGGCCGAGTGTACTGGCAGTGTACTGGCATCAGATCCTGTTGGAAATGAATGTTGAATGCAGAAGGAATCAAGTGAATGGTAAGGTACCCTTTGCCACTGTCTGTGGTGTCAACTGTGGCCTTCTTCTGGTCCTCTGACACAGAAAGTGTGTGGCTTACTGGTGGAGAAGGTTTAGTTCTGCCAAATGCCCTAAATGTAAATATAAAATGTAAATTTACTTAAGTACAAATCTGAGGTACTATAACTATTTTCGGCTGCTTTATACTCCACTGCGTCTCAGAGGTAAATACTGATGTCTGTTCCTCACTTTTTGGTACCCCGGCACATTACAGTCTTATTACCGGTATGTTAATAACTTGCTGGTGGAACTAATATTACTGGTATGGGAGCCTTCAAGCAGCCACGGAGGAAATAAAACGCGTACCCCAAACATACGTCATTAGACAGAGCGCTGTTGCCTGTGTTTGACCCAACCTTCAAAAGCTGAATATGACTATAGTATCACGTGTTTAATTTGAGACAAAGGTAAGCGCGTTCTACTTTACAAAGTGTACACTATTCGTATGTCTTACTGCTTTGTGTTGTGGCAGTGTCTGTCTGAGACTGGTATGTCCCAATGGCTGCCCTTGGTCTGAGCAGTTAACGTCAACTATAGCCGCAGACGACTATGAGGACGTTCCCAACCTCTTAGTCGCTATTCCCTCAGCGCAGTGCCCTGTTCATGGAAATATAAGTCTTATCTGCTTGTATGTAATGGCCATTAACTCACCAGTAGTGCACCTCTGGTGTGTTCATACCTGCGGGTGCTCTTTACCGTCACCTGGAGTTGGCGGCGACCTCAACGTAAACAACCAGAATTAAGCTTCATTGGCGCCTGGATGAATCCATAAACTAGAGGCGATAATGAGAACACGCAGGTGTAAGCACCCGCAAAAGAAGAACACTTAGACAAATGTAAGGCTTCACACAATTTATTGACAGTTTTGTGTGAAACCAAAGCCATGCCGATACAGAGGATTACCCTACCCTAAGCTGTACAACTTGTAAGCTAATAATACATGTAGATGGACCTGACCTGTTTCATCCCCTTTCATCAGATGCTCCGTGTGCTATGCAGAAACACTTCTCTGAAGGTAAGTGGCCATATAAGTGACTTTCTTCAGTTAGTCAGTGTTTCGGAGAGCCAATGACAATGTGTTGTAGAGCAATGATTATATACACATAATTGTCTTCTGGGCTATTTTTGTAACCATTTGTTTACTATTTAGCTTTTAGCTAAAGTGACTTATAATTGGATACATGTCATTAAGAGGCAGGCGGCATCTTGCTGAAAGATGCCTACAGGTAGACGATCTGTAGACATTTGGCCTTAAACCTAGAACCTTTTCAGCTGGGAGTCAAACACCAGACTATCCTGCAGATGGTTATTATGACATATTTTATTAATGCTATTTCAATATATATATATAGTCCCCTGTTCAATGTATATTGTCTATATATATTATAATTTAAAACAAATTTCCAATTTTTTTTTAGGTGGTTCAATGGGCAAGCCCACCATGTAGTTCCTGGCTCTCTGCTGTTAGTCGTGCTTGTGCTGGAGATCATGGTTTATCTAAATCCCAGGTGCCCTGCTGGGCTACAATGCCATGCTCCAAGCAGATGGGGACAGCTCTAGCGAGACCCCACACTCCGGCTGTTGGCAGTTTTACAGGCACTTTGCTGTTCCAACGGACCCAGTCTTTCCACAACTCCACTGTGAGGCTAAAAAAACGTCAGCAACCCGTGCCACCGCCCAGGGAGCTGGACCTCCTGCGATATGACATGAAGCACTTGTGGAAAGGCCCCAAGCCAGCCCTTTACCTTGGGTTTGCTGGGCTCATTCCCTTCATTGGCCCTCCTCTGCTCATGGCTATGACTGAGATTTACCTTCCAGAGTTGGCCTACATCCAGGTAGCCTACGGAGCCTCCATCATCTCCTTCCTGGGTGGAGCTCGCTGGGGATTTGCACTTCCTGAGAGCAGCCCTGCGAAGCCTGACTGGATAAATCTGGCCAATAGCTTGGTTCCCTCCCTGCTGACCTGTATGGCCATGCTGCTTAGTGACAGTATTACCGCGGCAGCCACAGTAGTTATCATTGGACTTGGAATCTCCCTGCACTATGACCTCTCTCTCCTGCCCACCTACCCCAGTTGGCTCAAAGCCCTTCGAGCCTTGTTGACCATAGTGGCTTGCGTTTCCCTGCTTGGCACAATTGTAATGGATGGGCTCTTTCCGGAGAAGAGGATTTTTTCCACATGAATAAAATCAATATGAAAATGAATTTAAATGGATAATGATCGATCTGTTCAGATGTTGCCATCATACTGAAATGTGATACTTCCACATAACTTAAAAAAGGCATAGTTCATTATTCGATTGTGAGTTTGTGCTTAAAGGGTGTGAAAGTCGATTCTTTAATGATGTCCTGTGTTATTGTTTACAGGATACATTGCAATCGTAGTTTATAGTATAGACATGGCACCATTGGTTAATAACCTTGTTTTTCAGTTCCTGTATTGCATGGTCAAATGTAATTTTGGTTTCGAGCCATGAGTAAAATGGTCCAGGATGAGGAGCTTATGAATAACAGATTTGACATGCAGTCTCTGTGCTCCTATAGACCTTACTGCTCTACCTACAAACATCAGAATTGTACAAAACTACACTTTGTGACTCTAAAACTGCCTGTTGGTGAGATGCGAGCACTCAAAGCAGAACTGTTACAGAACGGTTACATAATGTCCAAATGGGAATAATCTGTTCTTAGGGCCTCAGGTGTTAGCGCCATGCTATCAGGTGACATAACATCCTAAACCATTACTAGATGTACTACATACAGAACAGTCACATACAACCTGTGCACAAAATAAACCAATGTGTTCTATGGATACTGGTTACTTTTGGGATGCTCCTACAACTTGTTTTTGGCATTGACATTGGTAAATAAATATTGTAATAAATATTTTTGTGACTTAATGACTGACACATGAGGATAGACAGGATAAACAACCTGCATATAACAGATTGTCTTTTGAATCAATCTAAGCAATGGGACCACAGCTATATATAATATAATAATTAGAGGAATCTATGTATGTCTGTCCACTTTTCTCAACAACTGTTGGTCATTGCTGAGGACCCCAGGAACTGCAGTGTCCAGTGAGAACTTGTTTGGATGAGCGGTTCTCAGGAAAGACCGGAGGCCACACAATCGTTCCGTTTTGAAGTCATGACTAGCTAATATAATTTCTGATGTGAGACTAAATAAAGACAGACGTACTAATAATAATACTTCATTAAACTTGTATAGCGCTTTTCTAAGGACTTGCATGGTAAAATCATCTAATAGGTACGTGTATAAATAAGTTCTTACAGTGTGCTTATTTAAAGGCAGCCAGCTACCTGAATGTTGAACAGTACAGGTCCCAAATAAACACCACACATGTTTGTATTAAAATACATATTTAATGGAAACACTAGCATCTAATGTAAAATTGGAAGGAAAGGCATTACAATTGTGGTGTGGAATATTTTTGCATATCTGAGAAAAAAAGAATAAGGCACACATCCCCTCAACTAAAGTTCTCCCTCAACATCCGATGGGAAAGCTGACATAACTTATGAGGATTATATCTGCAACATACAGTCCAAAAGACTAAACCACAACATAAACAGTTTGTATTTCACTTTGTAGAACGTGGCTGTGTTTTACACCAGTTTTCATCTCATCACCACTGCAACAATCTGAAATAACTTCCCCTTAAGGTGCTGTAAAAATGGGACGGATGTGTGACTTCTGCAATACATTCCGCTGTCAAGTCCAAACTGAATGCAAGCTTCGGTTGCCTCCTGGTAAACAACTTATGTGTGCACCATTTCCCTCAATGCAATACAAGGGGAAATACTATTGAAATACGTTTCATGCACACTCCCTAGCATTTTTGGGACACAGTGAGTGTACTCTGCTGCTACTACTACTTCTGAATACCAAGACCAGACCTCATGTACTCGTACACAACGTAACTGATGCTGACGGCTGGGATGACCTTCATGAAGTTGGGCAGGATGCCGCGGTAGAGTCCAAAGAAGCCTTCCTTTTCCACGATCTTCTTAACCATCCGGTTCATTGACATTTGCTCGGCACCTTCCACAGAAGCTGAGGAAACAGGAAGTTCAAAGGAAGATAATATCACGCTGGTGTGAACATATTTGAGGAACGCTGATTCGTATGACGGGCTGTGACGAGTGTATGAACCAGTCTGCCGCATCTCTGAGAAACCATTAGCAAGTTGTCGTATTCCCACGAGTTTTCAGAGAATATAATCGGATAGTATAGTCTTCATGTGTGTGTCCCCGCTTGCTCCCAGTTGCCTAGTACGGACCACCGACCTGACGGCAAAGCACAATTGACTGTTAAGACCAAGTCGTGTAGTGTGCAAGTCGTCTAGCGAGTAGGAAGCTTTACCTGCCGCCTGCATCCGTGTTCGGATCAGCGCCAAAGGGTAGCTGGTCAGTTGGCCACAGGTGCTTGAGATGGTTCCACAGCCCAAAAGCACCATAATGCCAGGGTTGGCTGTGTCTTTGGCGTAGTGTGCCAGCCAGGCATTCTTCAAACTCTGATCAAGTAACAGTAAGAAGGGGAGGGCAGGCAACATGGTAAGCGAGAGGTCGGATATGGACATGTAACAGCTACATAGGGCCATTTCATTACTTCACGTTCAAGTATGCATGACGCCATATCATGATACAAAAGTTTGTGGTTCAACAGATGATTGAAATTCTAACTGATTATTTGATTCTTCTATGCCTAACTTGGGAGTCGTTTTGGATAAAGTGTCTAAATGGCTAAACATAAATGTAATGCATGGCACCTGAGAAACATGCTATGAGTGTACCTCATACACGGCCAGATCTATCCCAGCATATGGAATGATGCCCAGGATATTGGGGATATAGCCTTTGTAGAATGCCTTCACTCCCTCTTTCTGGAGGATCCTCTTAGCACAGTCAAACATTCCAGAATACTGTCCAGTCTTTCTCAGAGTCAGCCTCGTCTTCATCACCTGGAAAGTTAAAGATTATTGCGGAGGCTTTTTCTAGTTTGATAGATGGACCAAAGACCCTTATTGGTATTATTTTGTTTGATTATTTGATTTAAATACAGAAAGAAATCCATCCTAAATATTTACATTAATAACACTTTCGGTGGACAGGTGCATTATATATCAAATTGCTCCTTGTTTCTTGTATATTTACATTAAGCAATCCCCACACATGCAAAAACACCTATAACCACCCCCCCACCCCTTCCTTCCTTTTCCTGACTTCCATGGGGGACAAAGTCGGTCTACTGTATCCTTCATTTCACCAGGGGCGTTTCTAGGACCTGAGAACATTCGGGGCTTAGCCCAGCAAAACAAGCTCGGTTTCAATGCTTTGGCACCTTATTTACTCTCTCTCATGGTTGAGTAGATCTTCTGCTTGAATGACACAGAGGACCCAACCGTACTTTCATTTTTGATTAATGATATCATATTATTTTCAAGGGCTTTAATGCATGAATGTTTTTTGAGATCCGGGGCTATTCATAAAACGCCTAGGCCAAATGCCGCCATTGCATTTCACTATGAAATACAATGCAAATACAAGCTGCGTGCACGTTACCCAGGCCTGTACTCACCTCCATGGGGTAGATGGCGGTCTGGGCAGTGGCTCCCGCCAGGGATCCAGCAATGAACCTTTCATGGGTCTGAACCTTCCCTCCATCGCTAGACAACATCTTCTTATACTGTGAGAGTAGACCAGGTTCAACATATACACTGAATAACAATGTTAAACCATTAACAGAAATCTACAAGGAAGGCTTTTCTCAGAGGAAAATGTTTTTGCTTTACTTTCAATTAGATTCTTCAGCCAATCAGATTAAATGAAAAACTTGACTAAATGTAATTTCACTCCTTAATTGGAAGCCCTTTATTGTATTGTAATCGTTTGGGGAAGATGAAATGTAAACAAGGAATGCAAAGGAAAAACAAATGCTGTTTTACCTGTTCATAAGCCATAAACTTAATGGCGGTCTCTGGAGCGATCTTGAGAACATTGACACCATTTCCTCTCCACAAGGACGCTGCGCCCCCTTCTTTGAGCATTTGCTTAAAACCTCCCACAAGGCTGATCTTGTTGCTTTTGGAGGAATGCACCTGTATTAAAACAACATAATGGGTTAACGCAATGTGTATGTTTTAAGGGAGTGGTTGTTGTAGCCATGCAACTACAGCTACAGGGATGAAACTACAACACAGTATTGGCAAATCCAACAGTCTGATGTTACTTATGTTATGATCGTTAGGTGTCCAGGTTGGGCGGTATCCAGTTTTTACTTACGTCTTAACTTTCTTTAGGCCTACTGAGCGAACAGCCTGCTCACTCAGTAAGCAGATCGATAAAATTAATAAGAGAAAAATATTATGCGAACATTGTTATCACGTCTCATGACAGACGAAGACAAAGCTAGACAACTCTACTGACAAGTAGACAAGACTACTCAAATCACTAGTTTAAATAAACAATTTGATAGTATTTCCTATATTTACTGAGCAACAATTTTGTGTGAAAGAAATTAAAGGCCTGTTCCACATATAGGCAGGTTGAGTTCAGTAATTGAAGCAAATAAAAGCCAGTCTTTTTGGACAGGTTTTTTATTTGACAAAATCATTTTTTATATTTTTTACATAAAATGATTTTACAAAAAGTAATACCAAAATATAACAAAATTGTGATACTTATAAAAGCTCATTAAAATATATAGAATTCACAATATGTGTCTTTACACTGTGATTTGTGTCCGATAATGCCGTATAATTGTATGCTGAAGGACTTCTCGGCCATAGAGAGGCTCCACCCACCTGCATGAAGACCTTCATCCTGTCCAGGGGGGCGGTCCCAGTGCGGGACACGGCTCCAGCCATGGCCCCTGCAGACAGCTGTTTCCACCAAATACCAGTGGTCTTCTCCTCCTCTGTGAACTCATCTGGGATGGCGAGACTGTCGCCGATATCCAGAACCTACAGTAGAACACAATAGAATAGAATGGGGTTCCACAAACAACCTTTAGAACATCCGGTTACAAACACAGGTGCCATCATCGCAATGCTGACCATTGCTTGTGTCTAAAATCTTTTCAGTCTTTCTTCCAAACACTTAAGTGTTCTCACGCGTCTTTAGCGTCTGTGTAAATACATTCAGTGTTTTTTGTTTGTTTGTTTCTAAACACATTATACATGTTAGAAAATCATTGCTGAAGACATGTGAACCTAATTTTCTATACATTTGGGCGGCAGTAGCTCAGGAGGTAGAGCGGTTGTCTGGCAACCGGAAGGTTGCTGGTTCGATCGCCTAGCTCCCCCTAGCTAAGTGTCGGGTTGTCCCTGAGCAAGACACCTAACTGCTCCTGATGAGCTGGTTGTT
>OMKP01055558.1:0-13262 GCA_900302375.1 Bathygadus melanobranchus | reverse complement strand
TGAATAACTAAATAAATCAGACAATACACAAGCAGGTAATGACGTCACTGCAGTTCTGAGTCCTGCTTGACCAAGTCAAGACGTGTTGCTAGCTAGCTTTGCTCTGTCTTGACCAAGTCAAGACGTGTTGCTAGCTAGCTTTGCTCTGTCTTGACCAAGTCAAGACGTGTTGCTAGCTAGCTTTGCTCTGTCTTGACCAAGTCAGTTCAAAAACAAGTAAAAATGCGGTTGATTCCAACACCCACCCTTAGCTACTCCAATGGAGGTGGAGTACTGCAGTGTAATCTATCATGGTGCACTGGGGCTGTTTGTTGGTCAGTATGATAAGGCCACACAGTCAGGCTCAGAGGTGCAAGCCAAGTCAGGCTTGAACTCATTGCCTCTACTGTTAAGACAACATAAAAACAGATGAAAACATTTGGCTCTCATACTGTTTGGCCCATTCCCAAAATCTGGACCCAGTGGTCCAGATTTTGGGAATGGGAAATGTGTTTTCATTGAATGGGAAATGTTTTCAACTTCATCATCAGCATTGCATATCCTGACCTTTAACTACTATTATAATCCCTCATTCTATAGTTTCTCTTGACCTTCTGAAGTCAAGCTAGCAGTGCCACAATATGAGATTTGAGTCTCAACCACATTCATTCTGGAAACTGATGGAAACTATCTTTCTCTCAGCATGCGACACAGGACCAGACAAAGAGCAGCACATCCTTTTCTTGTGAATCTCCTAGGCTGGTCCTTGTCAGTGCAGCCAGTGTGTCTGTGTGTGTTAGATGTCAGAGATAAAGCTCTGGAGACCACCACCTACTCCGAGGCTCATTAATCACACCACAGCCCTCTCATTCATTACTTCCAAACCTGTGGTCCTCACTGGGGACTCAGCACCGCCCTACCTGTCTGCCCGGCACGGGCTTGGACATGGACCATGTAACGGGGCTGACTAATGGGCCACAGGGTGGAGGTACTCTGTCAGCTACTGATCGCTTACAAAGGAGGCCGACTAATACGAATGGATGAAATGTCAAGACCACCGCCAATGACACCGAGGCAGAGGACATTGCTGCATTCCCTCGCCATGATGGCCATGATTACGGTGGTAAATGGATTTCGTTTGTATGGCTATGGCTTTTATTTTTAGATACCACGGACACAGAGTTCCTCTCCTTCACAGGAAGGAAGGGGAGAGTTTGAACCAGTTAACCACCAGTTGCAAGATCTGCTTTACGGCTACTTTAACCACCTAATGAGCAGCGTGGTGATTTTGAGAAGAAATGTGCCTCATATCCTAGAGCCATTAACTAGCCATTGAGTTTTAGATGTGTTGAAAAAGAACAGGGGGAAAAAAGTGGGCATTGTTCGATTTAAAAGGGCTGTAGGCCATTCCCGCCTTTCATCTCGACACTAGCTTTTATCCAAGGTCTATATCATTGATTTGTCAAAGCAGGCAACACACTGAAGCTTCCTGAAATACTGATCAATGGCAAACTACTGAAGTATTAATATTCCACAAGAGTTCATGGGAGTTTCCAAAGGAAGAGAAAGTACGGGGGGAGGGTAAGGGCCCATTAACACAATGAACATTTTAAACAGCTGCCAAATGTGAGCAAACGCCTGCCTTCACTCATAAAGCCAAGACGTTGCCCAGGTAGATAAAGCTACATTAGCAATCAATACTGCTGCCACCTGAATCATTACCAGTGTTTGCAGACATTAACAGGTCAACAGGTTGTTGTGTTTAATGTCATAATAAGACAGATACCTGCTGAAAAGTGCACCTGAGGGTGTTGTTCTGATAGCGACTTACGAGTTACATACGCAAATTTGTTTTTCCGTGGGAAAGTGAACAGCTTGGACGATAATTAGTGGAAAGAGATGCTGAGGCTGCCATGTCCCTGAACATCTCTCCCTAATGCATACATGGCATCACACGTAAATATCAAACTCAATCTAAAATTAAATTAATCTTCACCAAACTTGGCCAACTTAATGCACTATGTGCAAACCTAGTTTCATGGGTCTAGCACCAATGGACTTGTGATTGAATTAAGGCCATTTTTTTAATCCAAACTAAATCCCAAATCAGATTTTTAATCAGGCACATCCATAGAGCATGTGTATACATTTTGGTGTCATTTGGACCAGTGGTTATTTAAGTTTTCCTAAAACTTTCACTGTACAATAAAAAATCTATTCTGATGCATCTTATGGCTCCAAGAGGGAAAAGAGATCTATATACCAAGTTTACAAAATCATCATCAAATCATTGGGGTGGCGGGGCGATTTCTTTCTTTGATCGCAAATTATAGCACCCCGCTGTGGGCCAAGTGGTACCAAACTTGACCTGCTTACCTGGGTTACAAATATGTTGGACAAATTTGGAAACTTTTCACAGGCTGAGATATAGATTTTACTAATCAAAAATAATAATCAGAAGAATCCCTCCAATAATAATATCCACAGTTTCAACTGTAGCACTCGTTTCATAGTTTAACCTGGATCCTGCTGTGTTCATAAGACAAACAAGTTGCTCATTAAACATGCTCAAGATGTCTCGATATGTCAGCAAATGTTTGTTGCTGACACCAGCTCGTTAGAGACAGCTTTTTGACAACGGAAAAACAAATAAAGTGATTTCTCGATACGAGAAGTGGATGTTACTGCCAAGAACTTAAATCCTTGGAAGTCATTCATCAAGTCGCCAAACCAAACAAAATGACTTGAATTCACAGCTTCCCTTACAGTTACTACAGCAACTCCACTTGGCAGAAACATCCGTTTCTTGAGTTATCATTTTGTTTGTTTTCCTTTGTTTCTAGTCTCACCACTTCACCCTACCAAGTGTCCTATATTTATTCTTCATAGTATTATTATCGTAATTACACTCCTAACGACTAACCTCACTTTAATCTAATACCATATTTATCATTGACCATTCTTGTATCAGTTTTGTGTGTGTGCATTTACTATGTTTCAGTGGTTTTGTTTATCACTTTCTAGTACAGTGCACTAGCTTTGGTAGTGAGTTAACAACAGTGAATCCGACTCTGAGCACCCATGGTCTCATACAGGCCTCGTGGACTGGAAGGTCAGGCTTTTAGACCCCCAGCCCACATCCCAGGAGAATTTAGCGGTGCACGTTGCGGTTCCTTTGTCGTGAAATTCCTGACACCGACAGAGAAATCAATATTTACATTTGACGGGAGGAGCAGAGCCATTTTCAAATTGCAACGTCTTAAATTATTGAGCTCTGGCCTTTTTTTTTTGTCAGCGATTTATGCCCTTGTCTTCTATATCATGTGGGAATCGGCCATCTGTCTTCTGAAAAGTACCAGCAGTACAGTAAATTTTGTCACTGCTTGTCAGTTACAGGGAGCCCTAGCTGAGCCTGAGACACCATGAGCAAACAACACATTCATAATGGAATAACCCCGGCAAACAATTAAACAGCGAGGGAGAGCTTAGAACAAGAACTATTATGTAACGCGAAGACAGCAACTAGTACCTGTGCTAGTGCAGCAGCGGAGACCTGCCATGCAATGACCCAGTTGCTGTGTGTGTGAAATAGAACTGATAGAAAGGGTGGACAGTGTACCGATTAAGGAGCCAGCTCAAGTTCAGATAAATGTGTGTGTGTGTGAGAGACAGAGACAGAAAAAGCAATAAATACGCAGGTTGAAACCTCACCTCACATATTTGAACTTTATCTCGACCCATTTGATCTTCGTGACAGAGAGAGAAGAAGAGAGAAGTACCAGGAATGACACGCTTGAAAAACGAGATGAACTGATGAAACAACGTGATATACTGTGTATATATATACACCGGACTCCACAAGTCCTCTGAAGGTGTTCTGCGGTATCTGGAAATGTTGAAGTCAACACCTCGAACATTTTTCGCAGCGTGGCATTATCCTGCTGAAAGAGGCCACTGCCATCGGGGAATACCGTTGCCATGAAGCGGTGTACTTGGACTGCGACAATGTTTAGGTGGTACGTGTCAAAGTAACATCCACATGAATGCCAGGACCCAAGGTTCCCCCGGCAGAACATTGCGCAGAGCATCACACTTGCCTTCTTCTCACAGTCCATCCTGTTCCATCCACATGATGTAAAAGAAAATGTGATTCATCAGACCCCGGCCACCTTCTGCCGTTTCTCCATGGTCCGGTTCTGACGCTCACGTGCCCATTGTAGGCGCTTTTAGCGGTGCACGGGGGGGTGATCATGGGCACTCTGACTGGTCTGCGTCTACGCAAGCCCCATACGCAGCAAGCTGTGATGCACTGACACCTTCCTATCATAGTCAGCATTAATGTTTTCAGCAATTTGTGCTACAGCAGCTCTTCTGTGGGATCGGACCAGACGGGGTAGCCTTCGCTCCCCATGCGCATCTATGAGCCTTGGGCGTCCGTGACCATGTTGTCGGTTCACCGATTGTCCTTCCTTAGACCACTTTTGGTAGGTTCCAACCACTTCATACCAGGAGCACCCCACATACCAGTTACACCCCGCATCTCCCCTTTTGGAGATGCTCTGACCCGTCGTCTAGCCATCACAATTTGGCGCTTGTCAAAGTCGCTCTGATCCATACGCTGGCCAACTTTTCCTGCTTCCAACACATCAACTTCAAGAGCTGACTGTTCACTTGCTGCATAATATATCCCACCCCTTGACAGGTGCCACTGTAACGAGATTATCAATGTTATTCACTTCACCTGCCAGTGGTTTTAATGTTGTGGCTGATCAGTGTATATACTTTATATCAGAGCAGGCTGGTCCATGGAGGCAGAGGAGGTTGCTCCTCCTCTATTTTTGAGAGGCAAGAGGGAGATCAAAATAGTCTATGGAGCGTAAAGAGTCTATGTGAAGTGGTGGTGGTCCTCCTTAGGGTGGGAACTCATATCAATGTAATGACTTTTTGTCATGCTAGTGATGTTATTGGCTAAAACACATACAATTATGCTCCAATGGAGGACGTCCTCCCTAACCAATCGACAACCAGAATACAATATTTCCATCACATTGGTCCAATGATAATTGCATCTTCAATTCACTACCACTGTATTGTACATGAGTGTGACAAACTGGTGGTAAAGTGATAGATAGAATTACGCTTTCATGATAGTTTTAGTCTAGTTTTAACAAATGTTATAGTTTATAACAAATTGCTTCGTATTTTCAAATTGGAGTCAGGGATTTTCGTGTCAAAAATAGACCTTCTTGGCGGGGTGCTGGCTAGATGCTGGAAAAGCTATTAATAATGCAACTCACTCATGAATAATGCAACCCACACGGACCTACTCTTCACTGTTGAGGACATTATAATATCTTCTCCTTCACCGACCGCGAGGAACCTCGGCGTGGTGCTGGACAATCAACTGTGCTGTAACACCATCATCACCGCAGTGGCCCAATCTTGCAGAATTGCCCTCTACAACATCCGCAGTATCCGGCCCTTCCTCACACGAGAAACAGCACAAATCCTGGTCCAAGCACTCGTCACCTGCCTCGACTACTGCAACCCACTGGCTGGACTCCCGGCCTCCGCAATCAAACCATTGCAGCCTATCAAGAACGTCGTAGCACACCTCGTGTTCAACCTAACAAAGTTCTCCCATGTGACCAACCTCTTCCGCGACCTCCACTGGCTCCCTGTAATCGCTCACATCAGATTCAAGACATTGGTACTGGCCTACGAGGATGCCAGTGGAACTGCCCCCACCTACCTTCAAGCATTTGTCAGACCCCATGCCCCAGCTCAAGCACTCTGCTCAACTACTTCAGCTGACCGGCTGGTACCAGCATCACTAAGAGCAAGCAAACGTTGCTCCACCAAGTCGCAACTCTTCTCTGTTTTGGCACCACAGTGGTCGAACGAGCAGAGTTGCTCACCAACTTCTGCAAGAGACTCAAGACTGTTCAGAGTTCACCTGGACCCACTGCATAGCTTCCCTCCTTACCCCCACCACCGATCCTCCCTAACCCACCTATCCTCCCTAACCCAAAGGTTGACCCAAGGGGTCAACCTTTTGAGTCAGCAATTATGAGTGTTTGAAATTTGTTCTGTTAACCTAGCAATCATGAATCTTACTGTACCGTCAGCGATATATTGTTGTGCTTGCTGTACTGTACTTATTGTAAATCGCTTTGGACAAATGCCCTAAATGTAACTGTAACTCGGACCAGAAAATGACACGGTGAATGATGTACTGCCGATCCCATTTCATTCTTTGCCGTACTAACAAAATCTTGGAATTAAAAAGGGATTAAACAAAGCTCCATCCAGATTCACATGTGATCTGTCTCACATCCTTGTGGAGGAGAAGCCTTCTGCAGCACTCTGGGGCAACCTACTCCTCAACTGTCCATCTCCATCAACTCTAATTATTTACATTTAGGGCATTTGGCAGACGCATTTCAGTTGAACCCTCCAATAATCTTCCTCTACTCCATCTGCATCAGCCAAACCAGCAGAGCACTGTGAGCATATTTTGTTTAACACATTTTGTTTGAAGTTGTTCAAATGTTCGATCGCATCATTATTAGATGGCACGATCACATGAATGCTAACTTTGTATGAGCAAGGTTGTGCGAGTATTGACTCGTACAACGGTCTTCGTGTTTTTGGTTATTTTTTTAAATCAATATCATTGTCTGCTGGGAGGAAAGCATGTTAACTCACATTTGGGGCAACAGTGCTCTGTGCTCCTTGGACAGTTTCCCCTTAGTAAATAAAGAGACAGAAGACCAGGGAGGAAGGATGTAGCGGGGCAGAGGTGAGTGTGTTTGTAAGACAGATAAGGGCTACAGTAGTTTATATTATATATTTTTAGAACGATATGAGTGCAGATATGTGTACCGCGATTCCGTAAGTATTGCGATTCTGTAAATATTGCCATACGATATCAGGATTTTCTTTTTGTCAGATTTTATATTTTGTGTGGTTTAACAGGATTCTACAGGTCCAACATTTATAAATGTGGACCAACAGAACAGACCATAGCTGATTATTAATTGACTATGGCGTGGCGTGGTTTCGCTCACTTCATGCATCATGCGTGGAAGTTTCCATTTCGATCTGAATCTCCATGAAATGTCCTTGGCATGAGTCGTCTAATTAAAATATAATTTTCCACATCAAGAAATTCACTGAAAAAATGTCATGGGTACTAGACTGTGTAACGCCAGTCAACATTAGTTAACTGGCGTAAAGTGTGGCTCACAGTGGGAGCAGAATCTGTGGGAATAACTTGTGACAACAGTGTTTACGCAACTCAGTATTCATATGTATGTTTTTATTATGTACTGTAGTTAGTTTTTAAACAAATTAAGATATTTCTTGTGGTGGAAAATTCTATTTAAATGAACCCTTGCCTGGAACATTTCATTCGAGATTCAGATTGAAATGTAAACTTTTGAAATTCAGCTCCCTTGACTCAAAAGTCAGGCTGACTTTTGAGTCAACCTGACAATCACAGGCAATTGCAAAGAATACCGATTCTCACATTAATGCCCCCCCATTCCTAGTAATTGCCAAAGAACAGTTCCAGCTCCACTGAGTCTCACCAATTCACTGTGCCTGGGAGAAGTGGGATTACGATGGTGGCCTATAAAGAGTGGAAGTTACTAACTGACTGACTGTGAGCGAGTGGGCGAGTGAGTAAGTCCCCGCTGTTTAAAGTTGTCCAAAGAAAGAGCAGTTGGGTAGGCAGCACATGGTGGGATACGGTCTTGCAGCGTTCTATTTCTTAAAGCTGCAGAACCCACCGTGACTCATCTCCGTGTGGAGAGAGTGGGGGAGCTAAGACCATCTTCTTTTCACCCCTCCTTCATTTTGCAACATTGGAGGTAATATTAGGATGTTTAACCGAATAATACTATTATTTTATATTTATATTTATGTGATTGCGATTGTTCCATGGTTGTAAAACCAGTAGCGGAGGAAAAATGTGTGTGTGTTTGTGTCTGTGTGTGTGTATATGAGTGCATTTGTAGATTCTCATAAAAAAAATAAGGCTAAACAGGCCCAACCAGCTGCAGTGTCAAAAATGGTCATCCTAAATCATTTTAAATAATTTTGTATTGTTTTTTTGGAATAGAAGTGTGTAAAACAATGGAGTCCTGTTTTTGTTTTTCTTCATAAAGTCACAGAAACAGGAACAGCACAGCCAGCTGTTCAGCCCGCACACGGCTTTTGTTCTAGAAGCCCTAAATCTTTCATATCACACTCCTGGAGATACTAAATACTCACCTTTGACGGCCAACGTGCCAACAGGAAGCACAACAGTGAACGGAGGGTGACAATTCGCTGCAGCGTTGCTTGAGGAGAGGCTGCCGTCTGTCGGTTAAGCCCGCTAGTCAGCTAATCAGGTCTTATGCGAAAAGGCATCGTCACTCCCTGCCCTCCAAACACACTGCCTACTTTTACATTCATACGCGAGATCCAAGAGAAAATATGACAAGAAAAATGACATGTAATGGGTTTTGTTGCCTTCTTCCATAGGTCGGTACTCATGCTACCCAACTGTGTACTTGAAGTGGAAGAGGAGTGAATTCAATTCATATAGTCTGAACAATCTCTTGCTTTCTAATGTCAGCCTGCATTCTGTATTCATAGTGCACCCAACACACACACTATATATATATATATATACGACTAAGTAGATACAGAGGATGCACATTTGCATTGGAATAGATTTTTAACACACACAACCACTGGGCCCCTGGGCATGGCGCATCAGTGAGGGACCCCCGGGGTGAGGTGGGAGGAGGGTCCAATCAGCACTAGATGGGGAACAGATAGTCCCCTGGCTGAGACAATGCTGGCTCTGTTGAGTGGCAGGCGACACAGAGAGCCAGAGTGTAATAATTGGGGGGAATGAGAAGAGCTGATATTGCATTTTAGTCCAAACCCGCGCCCTCCTCACGCTCTCCTCCGGCATGGCCAGAATTGTCCAGATTATGTCTCACTACCACCTCATGGGAGAGAGAGCGAGAGACAGAGCGAGAGAGAAAGAGAGAGAGAGAGACAGAGAGACTGAATCGTGATGGATTCGGGAAGGAAGGTTTGACAAGGTTTGTACCAAGTACCAGGCGAGACCATCATCCTCCGTGGGCTAAAGCCATGGGGAAGTAGAATAACAGTAATGCTATGAAGAAACATATTTAATATATTAACATACGCTTGTATTATTCATCCCTGGTGAGATATGGGTGTACAACATAACATGTTTGTGTGTACAGCATGTAGATTATGAATTTTGCTGCACAGACATGTATTTACATGTGGCTTACTGAATGAATGATAAATGACTGAAGGAATGGAATGGTTGCACAGCCATTCACTTGGTGGGATTAACGCAGATCTGGTTTCAAGGGTCAATTAGTCGCAAACGAAGGGCAATTGAGTGCTAATAGGAGCTGTTAGGTTTCATGCGTCTGTATTCTGCCTGGCTTCCTCTGGAAACAGACAGAGCTCTGCCCACTGGTGAGACGTACGTGTGGGGATATAAAACATAACCATGAGCAATCGCTGGAACATCTGGACCAATCTGTGCAACACACGTAACAGTCAGTGGATACGTGACATCAGTCAAGTTCACAGTGGAGAAAGACGTTTTGCCAACCCAAGAGTTTCCAGCGATAAGATGTTCTCGATAAAAACGTCCAAAAGGCGACAGTGTTTTTTCTTTTGTTCACTGGTATCGCCTGTCTAGGCAGAAAAGCCTAGCATCGGCTAGATTAGTTTTACTTTCCTTGGGAGAGTGTCAAGAGTTTTCAAGGAGACAGTAAAACCGTGGCGGTATTTGGCGTGGATGTCTACTCATGTACGGGAAATTCCGGTTGTAGTTTGAAGAGGGTCTCGTGCGCAACCATATTCAAGACGGAGTCATGAATGGCACATCAAAAGGCCTCCGTCAAAGGCAGAGTGCATGTTTTTTAACGGCGGACTTGAAAAGCAGAAGAACCGAGAGGAACACGACTCAGACCTTTCTTGTCTTTCTTAGACACCTCGGGACGAGGCCTCTCCTCGCCGCACCGCTTACAAGGAAACACAGCGTTTGTTCTACTCTTTGAAAAAAAGAGAAAAACACGAACCCCATCAAAGATGTTCAAATGTCAACCACGGGGCACGTGGGGCGCGCGTGGTTCCCTCTTCCCTACACTGATACAGCTGATAAAGGGCGCGCTTTCAATCAACGCCTGTTGGCCTTTCCATAGCAGAGACACGCCTGACACTGTTCCTAAATACCAGCTCTAGCAACACACATACACAACAGATTGCATTTAAAAGGCTGCGCGTGTTTGATGTTTACGTTGTGACCCAACATAACACTTTGAAGGTAAATGGTAAAATAAAGGTAAAATAAACATTGCCTCACATCCACATTCATACACCGACGGCGGTGTCAACCATGCAAGGCAACAACCAGCTCGTCGGGAGCAGTTAGGGTTAGGCGTCTTGCTCAGGGACACCTCGACACTTAGCTAGGCGGAGCCAGGGATCGAAACAGCAACCTTCTGGTTGCCAGACAACCGTCTCTACCTCCTGAGCTAGTGCCGCCCCCGAAGGATACAAAATATACCATAGGAAGCACACTAATATGTATCTATCTTCTCTCTCCATTTTTCTAAAAATCCTAAAAAGGCTTTCTGGTATGCTACTAAATCTACACAAATATTAGTTTCTCCACATCTAATTCATTCTGATAACATTATTCATCATTAAACATTCTTCTCTCTGTTCCCTCGGGCCGGCCGTTAGGCTGCGCTCTTTGCCAGGGTGGAGAAACGTATGGTTTAGCATGACGGCCTGCCATTGGTCACCTGCTGTCACTCCATCATCATCACCAGGGGTGTCAGACCAGCCTGTGAAGCAGCCGCCGCCACTAGCCTTGTAAACTAAGACAAATGGACCACGGCAAATAACGACATAATAACCAGCCATAGAGGGAAAGGGAATATATATATATTCACACACACCTATATATATATATAATATAAATATATTAATAATATGGCAGCCGGCAGTTTATACTAACATATCCGGCCCTGTGCGTGCATGTGGGCGAAGGCAGACTATGGTGAATAATGATTCATGGCAAAGTAGAACATAATTAGCTAACCTCCCACTATGGAGGATGGAGATATTACACCCAGGTGGCACGGCCCTGGTTCAGCAGCACCACGGTGTCTTCAGCGTGGGCAGAGGGAGGGAACTGTATGAACAATGGCAAACGCACCAACTGAATTGTTTGCGTCGGTTGTCTGCGTGCCGGATATGTGCGTGCGTGTTTTGCGTACCCATGTCACTAAACTAAGTATTTGCACCACCCATTTAATGTTCATGTTTACACCAAATAACATTCGCACATACTCACACATACATTATTTACATTCATCTTTTCCTCCCCAAAATGTTTTGTGCTATTTAAAAGGGGTACTTTGCTGAAAACATGTCTTAGAAGGGGGTCCATGAGAGGCAACCGCTTAACAAAATATTTCTATCTTGAACTCTTATTGGCCTTTGGTAACATGCTGTTACAGCACAGCAGCCAATCACAGCGTCTCGCCCCAAGTGCTCAGTGATTGAGCACGGGCTTGTATGGCCATCTACAGCCTAGAACCAAAACCCTTTCCAAGTAAAAACCATGATGATGTCGGAATGAAGTCCAAGCAAGACAGATGTGCCTATATCGCTATATGCAGATATCTTGCTATCTGTATATAGGAGGTGCTTAATAAGGTGATTCTGATTCTGATTCTGATTCTGAGATTACAAGTTTGTGGTGAATACCTGGTGAATTGTTTCTTTATTTAAAGTATTTCTGTCTAGGGACAGTGGTCTTTGTTATATATAATCTATATAATCATATTAGAGCATCTTATCCCAATAATAACACTATACATTTAGAATTTAGACTGAAGTGCATATTTTACTACAGATTTGACAAAATATCGTATTATAAAGACACGATAAGAAACAACGTGTCACCATATGATTTGAAATGTCCTCCTACATTTCAGTTGAGATGAGCAATTTCTAAAATGATCAATATACTTTACAGAAACAATATTAATTTGAAAAAGCAGCCCTAAGGGCTAGTTTTATGAAGTAGCAGAACCAGCGTTAAGACACATGACATATTTAACACAGATATTTCCATCCTTCTTTATTTTTAATGAATCCTTTGGGTGATTATATCCTTAAATAGATGGGGAATCTCTTTATTTTAAATTAATCATTGAGGTGATTATGCAGCGTATCCACGTTTGTATTAAAAAGTAGAACCTTGGCTAAGAACGCACAGATAATATAGTTTGCAGTAGAGTAGGACGACCATTAACACAAGGAGTGCAACTAATACTGCTTCTACACAGCTACTAAGAGTACACATTTTTAACAAGCGCTTACCTAAGCAAGATGATCTTCAAGCAATACATCAAAATCAAAATAAAAACAATTGCAATAACCAGAAGGCAAGAGGAAGAAAAAGCAAGGATGACTTTAACAGTTGACAGTTGACCTTCGAAGTAAACACAGGTCAACAGAAGTGAACATGGAAAACGAATGCTAATATCAGTGAGACTTTAACAATCCCTCACAACATGTAAGCTATCTTAAAGTGAAACAGTCCACGGGGCGGCTAGCCCTCCCGTCGCTGCATCTCAAGTCAGGGAACTGACTTCAGAAAAAAAACTGTCAAAATTGCCTATACCAGGTCAACTTTGCAACCTTTGTTTTTGGCATGTTTCCTCTGCGATCATAACGGAGGCTTACGTAGCGGGTTTTGTGGAGGAGACAGGCGTCCGGGGGCCAGATGCCAGTCTCGAGACCACTTTTTCACTTTTTCACCTTTTCACGTCTCGTCTCGGAATTGAAAGCAATTGGTCTCGGTCTTGTATCGGTCTCTGACTAGATCTGCATGGGTTGGTCTCGTAATTTTCGAGGGAGACCTCGAGGCGGTTTTTTTTTTCACCACATGACACGATCATTTTTCATACTCTCAAAATAATTAATTATACATATTAAAAAAAACAAATTAAAATGAATCCATTAATTCACATTGTATTGCGCGATCCCAGAGTGCCATGCCCCTGTGAAGTCCGTTTGTCCAACCAAAGATATTTTTGAACAGTCTGGTCCTAAGCGCCAAGATGAGTGAGCAATCAGCGGTCGTGAAATTTGCGTTCTTAAATCACAAACTTTTATTTGCATTAAAAGTTCAAAAAAGAAACACAGCGCAGAATGCATAT
>OMKP01055524.1:11515-24105 GCA_900302375.1 Bathygadus melanobranchus | reverse complement strand
TGCTCTTTGATGTTGTAATTATGCCACTTTTCAGTTAGTCTCAAAGAGCTCAAAGCGCAGACCACATGTTGTGACGACGGTCGGACCCCGGTAGTTTAGACGTTAACTACTGACGTTAACATCTAACCCCAATCACGTAATAGTGTTTCTCAGCAGTCCTCTTCATTCTGCATTCATTGTGGTAAACCACTCATAGACATATAATTATAGATATTTGTTACATTAATCTCGATAGAATTCAACGTTCCAAGCCTACTTGCGCTGCGGTACGTGAATATTTGTGGCTTAACACGACGGTGTTAAGTGTTGGTTTAAGTGTTATATTGTTGTGTCGCAACAGTTTCGTTTTGGATACCATCTTTCTCCAAAAGAGTGAGCTAGACTACTTTTAGATATCGAACAGGGAAACAACCTGAAAAACTAACGTCTCCAAAACATGGACGTGTTAAAGAGCGCACCAAATGTAACCCGAGACACGCCCACTTATCGTAACCCCCCTCATCCGTGAACTGCCATTCACTACACTATTTTACTATTTTAGTACAGCTCGCCTTTTAATTTCCACACTTTTAATGTTCTATTTTTAAATAAAAGAAACAGGTATCAGATACAGATCATTAAGGAGCAGGTAGGGGTTAGACAGTGGATACAGAGATATGTCGTCAAGTATGGAGCTAAATCAGCGCCAATAGTTTTGTAATTGAAAAACTAAAATTTGAAACAGAAAGTTCACGTTTTGATGTTGAACTTGAAAATAAATAAGTGTAGGAAAAGTTGTTTCAATTTAAATATCATTTTGATTCAATTCTGGAATTCTTTTGAATAAATTATTTCTTTTCATGTTTCACTTTTATGTTTTCAGATTCAGATCTTATTTTTTTGAGTTGCAAATCTTATTTTTTGGGTTTCAGATTTTGTTTTCACTTTCAGATCTTTTTTTTCACGTTTCAGACTTTTGGCCTTGATCTGGCATGGGGGGCATCAACTAAAAGGGGCGTGGAATCATGAGTGACAGCATAACAAAGAAGGCTGAGGACTTTCCTCCCTCAATCATGTTGCCTTCAGGAAACGTAGGTACTGCGAGAAGTATCGCCTAACAGTTAGGTGATACTTCTCGCAGTAGGGTTAGGTTTAGGGTTAGGGTTACGCTACGTTTCCACGCCCCTTTTAGTTGATGCCACGCCAGGTCAAGGACAAAAGTCTGAAACTGAAAAAATATGATCTGAAACAAAAAAACGATCTGAAACACAAAAAATAAGATTTGCAACTCTAAAAAATAAGATCTGAATCTGAAAACATAAAAACATAAAAGTGAAACACGAAAAGAAATAATTTATTCAAAAGCATTCCGGAATTGAATCAAAAATATATTTCAATTGAAAAAACTTTTCCTACACTTATTTGTTTTTCAAAGTTCAACATCGAAACTTGAACTTTCAGTTTCAAATTTTATTTTTTCAATTACAAAACTATTGGCCCTGATTTAGCTCCATAGTCAAGGAGCAGGTAGGGCTTAAACATTGCAGGTAATTAAGGAGCAGGTAGGGGTTACCCCTGAAACTCACCGGCAGCGTTCGTGTCGCTGAACCGCTGCGTCTGGCTCGCGAATGACGTTTCCACCGGCCGCGTGTCTGCTGCGGCACGGCTGCCTGTCAGCCCTATCTTTCTACATATATTTTGCCTTTATAATGGATATATTTCATTTCATTAGAAATGTCATGTATATATATTTTAGACAGGAAACGAAGCGTGTAAATTGTAAAATCATTTATATTTATTTATAAAATTATAAAAATATAATTGTATTTGTTCATGCCTGACATATTCTACACGTTGAAACTGTAGTGAAAGCTGTAATTTTGCAGGTATGATGTTAATGACTATCAACACATCATTTTCTATGTATTTTTGACGCGAAAGAAATTGCCGTCTCTCGAACTCTAGCTAGTCGCAGCCGAGACGCGCATAATACGCGCGTCTCACGCAGTCAGTGAGGTTGCTCTGACTTGTTGACATTGGCGCCAAAAAAGTTCCGTGCCGCACACGCAGGCGGTGGGTTTCAGGCTTTAGACAGTAGATACAGAGATAGGTGCAGGTAGGGGTTAAACATTGCAGGTCGTCAAGGAGCAGGTAAGGGAGAATTTTACTATACATTTAAGGGAATTATAACTAGGAGCAGGTAGGGTTTTAAACATTGCAGGTCGTTAAGGAGCAGATGGGGCTTAAACATTGCAGGTCGTTAAGGAGCAGGTAGGAGTTAAACATTGCAGGTCGTTAAGGAGCAGGTGGGGCTCTAAACATTGCAGGTCGTCAAGGAGCAGGTAGGGGTTAAACAGTGAATTACGTTACAGGTCGTTAAGGAGCTGGTTAGGGAATCTTGCTCAAGGATGCCTAACAGTGCCAATGATCACAGCCATACTGTAAACATGGTGGATCGAACCCAGCACCTTTCGGCTGGGAGTCGGACACCCTAACCAACCGTGCGTGACACTATCCCACTGTGGATACCTTCTAAAGGTTGTATTCCGTGGCCGTGTTTCGAGCTGGTCGGGGAGGAGACCTGCCAGCACTACGTCCGCGCCCCCAACGACGTGAGAGTAGAGCTGCTTCCCGACCACAGCTCAGAGACCGACAGCGTTGTGGTGTCCTGGAAGCCTAGCCACTACGGTGAGACTTTGACACCTCACTCACCAACACACGAACACACCTGACTGTGTAAATGGTAAATAGATCCATTGTTCACGGTTCTTGGTTCCGCATTTTCTGTCTGGGATTAAGTAAATTAAGTAAAGTATATTTTACGTTACGATACCAAAATGAGTTAAATTTAGGAATTATCTATGATATCCTTCCAATCTTTTGTAATTCAAGTAATTGGACTGAAGTGATTTGTCTATTACTTCCTTTAACCCATGTGTTGTTTTGGGTAGTGTGGAGTGTGTGTGCTTGGTGGCTGGTTTAAGCAGCCTCACCCGGCCCAAGCCAGGCTGATTAGTCTGGGGCTGGGTGAGGCTGCACACCTATGGCGCATTGGCTAATCAATGCAGGTTAAACCAGCCATCACCCACACACACTCAGGGAGAGCGTTAGCATGCTAGCATTTTTACCACCTGCTCTGTCTTCATTCAACAACAATCTGCAATAAACCAGATTATTCAACACCTTCCTGTGTCCTGATTTTGGAGGAACCCAGTAGAAGCCACTTTTCGTGGCTTGTAGCAGGAGCTAACTGCTACAGGTAGTTTGTGCACAATTAAGTAAAACATTTTATTGTGTGTGTGCAGGGATTGCATTCCTGCGGGGCTTCCAGGTCTCCATGCAGGCTCTTGGGGGGTCCCACACTGCCTGTCAGCTCTTCCTGTTCAGACACAACCTCTCTCTCCCTGCCTCCCATGCCCATCAAGTAGGATACCCCTCTCTGTACCTGTCTACTTCTCTCTGTACCTCTCTCTCTACTGCTCTCTATTTCTGTCTGTTATCTTTTCATTTGAATTTCTGCTTGACCTCTCTTCATTTCCCTCTTTATTTTGTATTCTATGACATTTTCATTGAAAGGGGATTATCATATTGGGAGTTCCTTCAGTTGACGTGTAGTTGGCCTAGTGACAGTAATGATCAGACTCACTAGATAGGATCAGTGGAGGCCTCAAGCAGGAAGCCAAGGGCTTGATGTTACAGGTACTGCAGATATATGGCGCACCTGTCAAAGTAGTATGCATTCTAGGGAACATCGATACAGCCTGAATGCGCCCAAAGAAGGGGGCTCATTAGAGAAAAAGATTGAAATCTAAAGTCTGATTTGTGAGACTACTATGACATTGATGTATTTCAAAAATAATCTATCTATAGGCTAAATGCCTAAACAGTAAAATACAGATCCAGCAGTTTCCAAGCGTGTTTTGAGTGCGTTGTGTTAATGACCCTGGTTCTGCTGCTCAGGTGTACACCTCGGACCCTTTCCCCGGTCTGGTCTTGGGGGCCCAGTACGCCGTCACCGTCATGGCGCTCCCAGTCCCAGAGCAATGGGACAAGTTCTACCAGAGCAAGACCTTCTTCACTCGCAGTAAGAGTGACACGATGTTGTTTCAACACAACCATTTAATTCCTACTGTATGAGTAGTACTGTATTATGTTACATGTATTATAGATAGTGTGACGTGGTTATCAATGTATTTGACCAAACATGGTATACACTCTCATACAATTTGTTTCATATGTTTAAAGCATGCACTGAGAAAAACGGCATTGATCGTTGTAAAAAAGGTAAGCTAGAAATTATTTATTTTTATACTTCATATGCTTCAAACCTATGTTTAATTGTTTAAAAAAATATTTTACTGCTTGCTTTAAAATTAAATACATGACATGTTTTAAATGTATATTAAATGTTTTTCGTTGGGATTGCCTGTGGAACTTGTAGACTGGTACCCTGAACATATCGTGCTGAAGCAACAAGGTGCTGAGGTCTTAGTGACATTTAACCTGGCCCCGCACGCCCTGGGCTTCAGGAGATACTTGTCCTGGTGCTACGGCCCCACAAGAAAGACTTATAAGAAGAGCATCACACCTGTAAGCTTGTAACTTGTTCTGTTGACCTGCCAATCAGGAATGCTTGAAACTTGTTCTGTTCTAATTGTACTGTACCAGCAGCAATATATTGTTATCTCCCTCTTTCGACAAATGTACTTTTTGTATACTTTTTTGCCTGAATTGACTGGACAAACATTCCTCCTTTTGTAGGATTTCTCTTCAAACAAAACCCACTGCACTTACCTCCTAGAGGGCCTGCAAGAAGGAATCAACTACACATGTGAGGTACGTTAAAAGTGTGTGTGTGTGTGTGTGTGTGTGTGTTAAAAGCAGCGTGTAAGTAAAGTTCACCCTGAATGCTTGTCATCATTATCATCACAGATAGCAGTTGATGAGGTGGATGCAGTGAGGAATGCCTTTAGCGTTCAGATGGAGCAGGAGAATCAAGGTAACGTCCTATTAGTCCTACCGGACGCATCCGGAGAGAGACACAGAACGTTAGACTTAAAGCTGCTGTAGGTTTTTAGGATTTGAGAGTTGTAAAGCGAGAAAGAGCAGAAAAGGCCAAGATTTTGAGAATAAACAACCCAAAAAAAGTCCCTCCCTCTCTGCTTCCTCTGTTGCATTCAGCCACCCCTGTGGTTGACTGCCCTGATTGGTCAGAAGTGAGTCAGAGCGGTCTAAAAACTCAAACACAGAGATACGCGCGTCAATCAACCAGAGCAGATATCTCACATAGCATTTCCCCCACTAATAGCTGACAGATGATGAAATTACGCTCAAATCATAGTTCTTAAATCAGGCACAGAATGTTTCATATCAGTTTATTTTTAAGTGGTTCTCTATAAGTGGTTGAACAGTGGTTTCAAAAACCACCGAAATTGTCATTTTGTGTGTGGATGTATTTTTTTTTAATATTATACATTGATATGTATATTTCTTGGAATATACGTATAGGAATCAGAACACAAAGTTCATAGTTTCAGTTGTTATCATGTATTTATTCATCAAGTGCACAGTAGGATGTTAGATTTTAGAAATGACGATGATATGAGAGGATATTCTAGTGCAGTGGTGCCCACCCAGTGCCCGGGGCCAAGCTTAGGTGTGCCGTTGAATGTTACGGGATTGACTTTGATGTTAAGGATTACTATTATCAGTGGCACTATCTAGGATTTCTTCATTACGAGTAATTATTAGTTATGCAGGTTCTGCATTCCAATACATATAAGTTGTAACCATGCCATACTTTTGACAGTCTGCAGTGTGTGAAATATTAAAAACGTTGCTAATAACGTAGTTTATATAATATCCCGGTAACACATTATCATCCCCTACATCTTAAAGTTGGTGTGCCTTGAGTTTCTGGTCGGGGGTTGAGGTGTGGGAACCACTGTTTGATTCCCAGCTGAGGTGAAACCCCCAATATGAATAAGACATGTCATAACAGATACAACAGGTGGGAGCAGCACCCCTCCCCTGGCTCTGGTCCTCCCGCTGGTCCTGTCCCTGGTGGTTCTGTCTGGGCTCCTGCTTCTCTTCATCTGCCGGAGGCTCAAACTGTGGAAGAAACAACCGGACCTGAAGCCAGGTGCCAAAACATATATATATATATTATATAATATATATAATATATATATATATATATAATATAATATAATATAATATATCCGTGCTTCATGCTACTTTGCACTGTCTGGTTGGATGCTTACTGCATTCCGTTGTATTGTACTGGTGCAATATCAATAAAGTTTAATGTGTTTTAAGGTTAGCTAGACCATAAAAATCTGTATGTATATGACAGTGATATTAGAAAACTAAATGAAAATCACATCTAAATGCAGAGCCTTTGAACGTTTGGCCTCCTCAGGCTAATCTTTCAACTCGTCTTCTCGAGTTGAAAGACTCATCCGTGTATTTGTTTAGTTTTTTGACGGTTTTCCTTTAGTGCTAACTACTAAAAGCCGCGTCTGGAATGTGAATCTGTGGTCTGTGAATGGCACACAAACCGAACTAAGCAGAACTCATCTCAACCAACTGCTTTTTTTTTTTCATGAGCAGATGTGATTGTGGAGCCGTGTCAAGACAAGACCACACAAGAAGAAGTCACCTTGTTGCCAAGGGGGGGTGTGCCCCGCCTTCTGATTTGCTACTGTGGTAAGGATGGCCCCGCCCACGTCAGAGCTGTCATGCAGCTGGGGGCCTTCGTGCAGCAACACATGGCCACTAAGGTAGACCCACTACTCACTGTCCACGCAAACATGTTGTTTGATATGATTGGCAAAACAGTTTTAAATAAAAAATGAAAGAGATTCACGTTCTTCTACCTTGGAGGATCACTTTCTCCTAAAGCACATGTGTTTAAGAGCTACATGGGTGTGAGAGTAACAGATATACCTGTGGGGTTTTTCTTTTCTCTCTGTCTCTGTCAGGTGTGTCTGGACCTGTGGGACTCGCTCAGCCTGGCAGAGGAAGGCGCCATTGGCTGGCTGTGCCGGCAGCTCCAGGAGAGCGACTTCGTCCTGGTTCTCTGCTCCGGGGGCCTCAAACACCGGCCCCTGGCTCCCAAGACACCCAGACACAGCAGCAACGTGAACCACAATGAAGACGAGGAGGAGGTGGAAGAGGAGTCAGATTTAAGCTGCACTGCTGCCGTCGCCCTCATTGGGGAGGAAGTGGGCCGCGCCAAGGCTCGCGGCAAAGACTTGTCCAAGTACATGGCCGCCATCTTCCCGCACTCAGAGGAGACCGATATCCCCCTGGAGCTGGGGCTGGTGTCGCGCTACTGTCTGCCTGGCGACCTGCCCCTGCTCTTCTCCCACCTGCACGGGGTGGCCCTGCACTCACCCGGTAGCTACCTGAAGGTGGAGCACCTATCCGGGGAGGGGCTGGGCAAGGTCCCGGCCGGGGCCGCACTGCTGCGGGCGATCGCGGAGGCTGGGATGGCGCGGGGGGGAGGTGAAGGAGGAAGAGAGGGGAGGTGAAGGAGGAAGAGAGGGGAGGTGAAGGAGGAGGAGGAGGAGGAGGAGCAGAAAGGACGAAGGTGAAAGGAAGTGAGCTAGTATAAAAACTCGCCGTAGAGGACATGTAAGGAATCCCATGCAGCTGCTCTTGGAACCCTGAGGTCTGCCTAGTTCCCTGCTGGGCGCCTACGGGAAGGATGGCTGGGACATCTATAGTATACAGTATAACTGCCAAAGTTATCTTGCAAAACAGTGCACCCTCTTTTTTACAAACTTTAATTCCTATTGTTCAAATAAAATTAGTATTACGTTCTATATGCTTGGTTTTATAATGTCTTCATAAGCTTTAGTG
The DNA here is from genome assembly GCA_900302375.1 of Bathygadus melanobranchus. Taxonomy (NCBI): domain Eukaryota; kingdom Metazoa; phylum Chordata; class Actinopteri; order Gadiformes; family Macrouridae; genus Bathygadus; species Bathygadus melanobranchus. The sequence continues at coordinate 16,260 of OMKP01055524.1, read as the reverse complement.
TACTTGAGGCATTTAATCAATCATATTAGTTATATTGCTGTGTATTTTCTATTGAATTTCTGTATGCATGTGTCGGTCATATAACCAGGTAAAAATGACAATTTTGTAGTTGTATTTAATACTATGAAACTGTTATGAATTTGAAATGGTGATCTTAAGTGAAGCGAGTTTAAATGTAAGGCCGCTGTTTTAAATGTAAGCTCATCCAAACCCCTGGACAAAAAAAACGACAATTTTCTCATGAACTGACTGATGCTGAACTCCTCCAGCAAACCATATGTGATATTGGACCCTATGTTGAGTTACTTAAACGTGTATATTCATTTCATGTTCCTATATGACGGTAATTGTCAAAAATTATATGAACAAAATAAAATACAATAGCAATACTTTTCCTTTCCATTCTTGCTGTTGCGCATCTTGGCGTGAAGCAGGTGCAGCCTTTTTCGTGGCGGTTCCGACTGCTGCCTGCCAGCTGTGTTGCCAAGTTGAATTAATACTTATAGAATACTTTAGTAAATACTTTAGAAACAACTCCTACAAACGTAAGAACCAACCCATATGAGTAAACAGGCGTATCACATACCGAGATACAATATATTTAATAACATAGTTAACATTGATAATACACGTTTACGTGCGACGTCCTCAAAAAGAATGTTCTAGGAATACGTACGTTTTCAAGGGAAACCTGGCAACCCGTGTTGAGGCGTTCATCACTTCCTTGCTCAGCTTTCTCTTGACGGGCAGCGTGGAAAGATGGTGCTTGACTTGGACCAGTTTAGGACCGATAAAGGGGGCGACCCCGAACTCATCAGAGAGACACAGAGGAAGAGGTTTAAAGATGTCACGCTTGTAGATAAACTCGTCGCCGCAGATACAGAATGGAGAAAATGTAAGTGTCTTAATTCTATTGCACCTCCCGTAGGAGTTGCTAACGTTGACGCTAATAATGCTACTGTTAGCTGTTCATTGAATCAGAAAAAAACTAACCGGTTTCTCTGTACATTGCCGTAGTTATTTGTCTTCATTCAGCCATTTCCACCCCGACTTCCCACACAGATCGGCATGTTTACTGTCCCGTTGGGTCATTTTGACAGGTCAAAATAGTAGCTACTAGCGTTAGCACCGACCGGCACGTCATCCTAGTAGCACCGTGTATCTGATGCAATCCTGGCAGCTCCATGACAACTCAACCTCACCCTAGCCCTCTCCCTGCACTGCATCGACCATAGTACTGACGTAATGACGTATTACTGACTAATCAGTTATGATTATATATATGGGGTTGTCAAAAACATGAAAGGAGATGCGGGATATTGTAGAAGAATGTTGATTCTTTGGATAAATATACCATGATATCTGCGCCCAGTGCTTTACGGGCGCGTCTGTTGCCCACTTTGCAATCGCGTCGACAATCTCAGATGAACCACAGCAGTGATTTGGTGTTTAATCCCTACAGGCCGCTTTACCGCAGACAACCTGAACAAGGCGAAGAATCTCTGCAGCAAAAGCATCGGCGAGAAGATGAAGGTACGGTCTAAAAAGCGTCAACTGCCAACCCCCAGCACCAAATCAAACCAGTGTTTGTTTTTCTATATGCATGATCACCATGCAAACTGTAAGCTGGAGATGTCTTTTGCCATATAGAGTTAGTGTGAATGGTCAAGTCAATTCTATTTGTATAGCCCTTTGATACACAGTAGACTCAATAGGCTTCAGCCACTAAACTCTCCAAATCCAAGGGACAAAACCTTGGATTTGAGATGGCTACCTGGCTAGGAGTGCATAGGTGCATTATAAAAAGCAGAAACAATGGTTCTGTAAGGTTAAAGGTGCTATATGTTACAATGACACCAAGTGTTTAAAATGGGTACTGCAGTCCAAATTCACAATATTGGAGAAACTTGTCTCCGCCCGCCCCCTCCACCCCAGACTCGAAGCTCAGCGTTTTGCCCGGTTGAACAAACAAGAGCATTATATGACACGAGCGTACAAGTGATAACGAGTCCTTCAAATGCAGATTCACCCGTATTTTAGCACGACTGTGGCCATGGAGCTTTTTTTAGAAAGAGGACGAGACAAAGCTCTTTAATTTGATGGTAGCTCTGTTACAATCTCAGATTTTAGTACAGTCAATTTGTTACATCTTTTTTTTTTGTAAAATACATGTAGAACAGTTGTAGTCTCAAAGGGATTCCCCCATGTCATACGCCACGCCAAAAGTCTCCAAACCCGGAGGGGTGAAACTTTGAGACGGTACAGAGGGATTCCTCCTTCCAGGGATTAACCATTCCTGGAAGGAGGCAGTGTGACGTCTGTTGTGAATTTCAAACAGTGATGTATTTTGCCTCTTGATTGTTGAATGCAGAAGAAGGAACCAGTTGGGGAGGATGACGCTCTACCTGAAGACGCTCAGGACCTCGAGGCTCTGTCCTCGGAAACATTAGCGGTATGGCGTCATGTCAATCACTGCATTAAATAACATGCACACACGTGTTCAGTATGGAGTACTAGCTGTTAACCTGTTAAACAACCCTAAACGGCAACAGGAGGACCTGTAGAGTTCTCACACCTCGGTTGGTCAGACGGGCCAAGATAGTGTAGTGGATACAGTGTTCGATTCCCAGCTGAAAGGTACTGGCTTCGACCCTTGAGCAAGATGCCTAACCCCTTCCTTGCTCCTTAATGACATCTATGTATCTGTATTCACTGTGACTTTTGGATAGTGTCTGCTAATAAATAGTAATGGTGGAATCAGAATCAGAAAAGGATTTATTGCCAAGTAATTTTCACATTACAAGGACATTGAACTGCGCTCACAATTGGGCCTGTGTTAGGGGGTTTCCTGTGCATGTTACTATGTTATGTGGTCCTGTAGGCCTAAATAAGGGGGTGTGTGTGTGCAGGCATTGACAGTGACCCAGATCAAGGCGGTGCGTATGCTGGTGGACGAGGCCGTGCAGCGGGCCGACAGTGACCGACTGAAGCTGGAGGCGGAGCGCTTCGAGTACCTCCGCGAGATCGGCAACCTGCTCCACCCGTCCGTGCCCATCAGCAATGATGAGGTGACTCATGGCGCATATCGTTTAGTTAGGGCCGGGCTGTCGTTCAGTGTGATCGTTTATTGTCTGGATGCTTTTGTATCGTCGTGACAAGAAGATTGATTTATTTGTCATGCTTATCTTGTCTCAATTAAATAGAGAAGTGGATGAAGAAGATACACCCTGACAATAGCTTTGAAACGTTCATTATAATTCAGTGTCATGTAATGTCAGTTGAATGAAGGTATTTTGAATTCGTCATATTTATTTATATTTGTGTGTTTGTGTGTGTAGGACGCAGACAACAAGGTGGAGCGTACCTGGGGTGACTGTAGCGTGCAGAGGAAATACTCCCACGTGGACCTGGTGGTGATGATCGACGGCTTCGACGGAGAGAAGGGCGCCATCGTGGCCGGTAGCAGGGGATACTTCCTGAAGGTATGACGTTGCGGCAAGATGTGACCTCCCACCCCCTACACCCCCCGTGTAAAGGTCTGACCCGCGTGAAGGTGTGACCTAAAGGTGTGCTCGGGGTCGGCCCTGCACCATCGAAGCACCGGTAGTCGATCTCTTTTAACCCTCGCGCGCGCCTCTGGTTCGATGACTCCAGAGGTGGAGGACTGAGCATTCACTGTGTTTTGTTGTCTCTGTAAGTGTACTCTGCGCGATGACAATTACGTGGAATCTAAGCAAAAAAAAGCGTGACGCTAATGTCATGGTTATTTCTTGTTATATGTCATATTTATGCAGGTCTATTTTTACTTTTTTGTCGGTCGATCAATCAGAGGATCAGTTATTGATAGATTTTCACTTATCGCAGGGTCCCATGGCTTGCTGTGTTGCTTGTTATTTCACTGTTACAGAACACTGTTATGGAATCTTAAAGTTGGGTAAATATTAAAAATAAGTAAATAAAACAAATCGATTAAGTTCTTAATTTAGTAATTTGCTAAATTAAGAACTTACTAATTTCTAGTAATTTGTCAGGAGGCATCATCTGAAAACAAAATACTTTGTCGTTTGGGGACCCAAATAAAAATGAAAAAATGTGTGTGTGTGTGTGTCCGTCCTGCCTTCAGGGACCCCTGGTCTTCTTGGAACAGGCTCTCATCAACTACGCCCTGCGGCTGCTCCACGCCAAGCAGTACACCATGCTCTACACGCCCTTCTTCATGAGGAAGGAGGTGATGCAGGAGGTGGCCCAGCTCAGCCAGTTTGACGACGAGCTCTACAAGGTGCGTGTCCCCTCCCCCCTCGAGGACATGGCGTCACCGTTGTTGGTAATCAAGGGATGTTTGCAACCGGTTTGGGGAGCGTCTGTGAGATGGTTAATAAGGGGGCGGGTTAGTCTCCAGCGGTTGAGGTGTTTGACTCCCAGCCGAGAGGTTCTGGGTTCGAACCCCGTTGTCCACAGCCTAGCGGTAACCGTGATGCAAGATGCCCCCTAAACCCCCGCTGCTCCATGATGACGTGTCTAAAAAAAGAATTCATGTCACTTTAGAAAAAGGCATCTCCTAAATTAAATGTCAAAACACTCTTCCTAAAACATTCACCAGGTGATCGGCAAGAGCAGCGAGAAGTCTGACGACAACTCCGTGGACGAGAAGTACCTCATCGCCACCTCGGAGCAGCCGATCGCCGCCTTCCTGCGCGACGAGTGGCTGAAGCCCGAGGACCTGCCGCTGCGCTACGCCGGCCTCT
>OMKP01055523.1:0-12912 GCA_900302375.1 Bathygadus melanobranchus | reverse complement strand
CCACAAGCTTTCCTGTGTATACCAGTCTGATTAGTACTTACCTGTCTTGACCTCGTCTGCCTGTTTTTGGATTCTTCTCTCTGCTCGCCCCTTGTCGGATTTGTTTGCCTGATCTACTGCTCTCCTGGTTTGGACTCTGCCTTCCGGTCTACTGGACTTCGTATATCTGCCTGCTCCTTGTCTGATTTGTTCACACTGTCTATTCTGTGTAATTATCAGTAAAGACATTTTTGAACTATACGTGTTTCCGACTCGTTATCTGCATTCAGAGTCTCTCATCTGGGTTCCAATATCTGAGATCGTGACACCATCAAGGAAGAAGACAGAGTTTTAAAGTCCATGGTCACCAAAATCCAAAAGGGGATATTTGTTCATAAAAGTTGTGATTAGTCATACCTCAAAGTTTGGGGAACCAGGGACATTTTCTATTGAATGAAAAATACTTTCAGTATATTTATCAGAAGCATTCCTGAGTTAGACAAGATTCAACTGTCTGCTGTACAGTATGAGCAGCACATACGTATTCATAAAATTTACATAGAATACATCAAATGATTTATTATGTTTGCCAAAACATGAATGTAACTTTAAAATTTACTTTTTGAAATAAATACATTTTGAAATCATATTTTTCCCCAGGCCTGTAAAAACCCTTTGACTCCAACCAATACATTTCTACAAATCAACCTGACCCTACAGGTAAACAAGGTGCACCTACGTTGACGTTGAGTTGCATCATGGATAATACATGGACTTGGGCAGCCTTCCAGTCTGTGGTGAGCATCTTTTTGATTGGCTCAGAGTCCAGGCAGCACATGGTGTTGTACTTGTCCCGGGACAGGCACACCTTGGACCCCAGAACCTCTGCCAGGGCTACGGATCAATGCCAGAAAATACTAAATGAAACACAATTCGAAATAGACATTTTATTTTGACACAAAAACTACATTTGAAGAAAAGACGTGTTGCCCTCACCAATAGTAAATACAAAAATGATAATGGCATATATTCATATTAATAAGCTATTATGCTCACTATAGTCAACTAAGGCCATGAACACCCGACAAAAATGTGTTTTTTAAGTGAAGCCGATGTAGTTTGGACGAGGCCTAAGATGGCTTATGCTATCAACTGAGGTAAGGTAGTGTTTGTGGACGCGCTGATGACTTTAGGACCGCACGCTGTCCTGCTGGTGCTGTACGGGGACAGAGGACAGCGGGCCTCCGGTTGTTCCATTAACCAGAGCCAGCGGTGGGCTTCGATAACGGAGGAGGGAAAATATGAAATAAAGACACGACACACAGAAGAGCACTAATCCTCCAATTCTTTCCAGCACTCAAGTTTCACTATAAGATGTGCGGGGGGAGATTAGAGGAGGTTGCCATGTGACAAAGCCGTTGTCAAGGCTTTTAAGACTAGTAATATGCTTGTGCCACAACCGAAAAATATACACACTCTCTTAATTTTTCTACTATTGTTTTTTTATGTAAATGGATTGCATTTATATAGTGCTGTTATCCACAGTGCTTTACATTGCCTCACATTCAACCACCAACGGTGTATGTGTGTCCACCATGCAAGGTAACAACCAGCTCATCAGGAGCAGTTGGGGTTAGGTGTCTTGCTCAGGGACAACTCGACAATTAGCTAGGCGGAGCCGGGGATCGAACCAGCAACCTTCCGGTTGCCAGACAACCGCTCTACCTCCTGAGCTACTGCCGCCCCAATGAATTTGGGAATTTAGGAAATATGTGAATTAATTGGGCATTCATTGAAAACATTAAATTGCGATGGATGAAGAATTTTGTTGTAACATAGGTGGAAAGTACTAGAAACTATAAGTAGAATAAAAGCACTGCTACCATCGAAATTAATTAAAATGGTAACAAGCAAAAAGAGAATACATTGAACTATATATTTGAGTTCATGTGCAGGGCTATTTGAGTGCATGTGCACTATTTTCACTGTGCATGTTTGGGAGAAATTCTACGCTACCTTGAGGATATTACCACCAGGTGTGAGTGTGTGTAATTAGCCATTACAAGCCCTTTCAAAATTGTCATGTGACTAAATCTCTCATTGTGACATAGTGACATCACAAGTGGGAGTGTCCACCCAGATGTATGACGGATAGATAAGCCTACTACTTGGTACAGTCCACTAGGTATGCTGGTAGACTGATCTAGTCATCCTACATCATCTGGGTGGACTGTTAAGTTACCTAAGATGACCTTGCAAACGTTACCTCAGAGAGACCTTGTAAACATTACCTCAGAGAGACCTTGTAAACATGACCTAAGAAAGACCTTGTAGACATTACCTAAGAAAGACCTTGTAGACATTACCTAAGAAAACCTTCTCCTTGCCCACAGAGTAGGAGCCACAGACGACCAGGGTGCGGGGGTGGAGGGCGACCAGCTCAAAGGCGGTGTTGGCGGCAAAGTTAATGGCCTCCTGCTGACTGGGGAAGGTGTACTCAGGACTGCAGTACCTGGAGGAAGGACAGAGAGAGAGGCAGCTGGCAGTCAATCCATGGTTGTATCAATGCATCTACTTGGATCTGCTGCGTGAGACCAATGCTTGAGATGAAAGGCTAGGTATTATTATTATTATTATTATTATTATCAAACTCGGAATGGTATTGTGAATGGTGCGAATGAGAATAGTAAGTAAATATAATGATTTAGGATTTAGACAGCCCCTATTTGACCACCAGGTGTGAGTGTGATAAGCCATTTCAATCTGTTTCAAAAATACTGGTGAAAAGGTAATGACCTTACCTCACAGCGTAAGCAAACCAAAAGCTGTTTGATCTCTCAGTAATGACAGATCAAACAATAACAATGTGAAAAAAGTTTAAGATTGACAGAGAACAGGTCAGAAACAGAAATATAGACAGAAAAAGAGACTGGAAGAGAAAGACAATGAGACGGTATGAGAAAGACAAAGAGAGAGAGAGAATGAGAAGGAGACTGAGAGAGAATGAGACAGGGACAGAGAGAGAGAACGAGACAGAGACAGAGAGAGAGAATGAGACAGGGACAGAGAGAGAGAACGAGACAGAGACAGAGAGAGAACGAGACAGAGACAGAGAGAATGAGACAGAGGCAGAGAGAGAGAACGAGACAGAGACAGAGAGAGAGAATGAGACAGAGGCAGAGAGAGACAACAAGGACACAAGAGGCGGGGGTACTGACGTAGTGTCCAGATAGAGGGTTTGGACCCTACAGCTCAGCAGCTCAGGGTAGCTCTCCATCTTAGGGTCAGCTCGGAAATCGCCCGTGTGGAGGATGATCTGTCCGTCAGGGAGGAAGAACAGCAACATGGCGGCTCCGGGACAACTAGTGCCAGAGAAGACGACAGGAAAACAACAACAGCCCCGCTGAAAACCTGCATTGGCTGGCAGTTTGGTCATTTGGTTGGGGGTGGGGGGGCAACTTCACCCGGTGTGCCGCATGATGTAATGAGCCAACCAATAGCTTTGCAATAGATTTACAGTAAAAAAAAACTGAATCTTTTCAACTGTGTGTGTCTTTTAAACTTGCCATGCACATTGTCGCATCTCAAGTGAACGTACCTTTACAATTAATGAATTCATGATTAAAATGGATGCTCGTATCCAGTTCATTTTAAGTGGCAGGTAGGGGTTTAGGCATCTCGCTCAGGGGTAGACTGCAGATAGACTGTGGACATTGGGGTTTTAAGTCAAACACCCTAGCCACTAGTCTAGACTATTCTGCCCACAGCCATTTTATGAACTCCTCGAATTATTTTTAGCATAGCCATGATCCAATCCCATGGTGGCGGGAACTGAGATTCATAACTGACACACAGAAAAGTGAATTATATTGAATATCGTCTAGTTAAGGTTAAGGTCATTTCAAAACATCTGCATAAACCAACCCCATGATCGGTCCTGCTGGGGTGCATTATTATTATTGTATTATTTCACACAGTCACAGGCTGTGATGAGCTCAGACCTCGATGAGAGGACAACCCCGTGTAGGTCACTCACTGATTGGCCTCCATCAGGATGACCTCCGCACCGTCCACCGCCACCCTGGTGTTCATGGGAAGTATGTGGAGGTACCGCTCCTCCACCTTCAGCTTGCTCCGCAACAGGTTCCCTGTGATCTGCATCCACAATGGAGACGGTCCTGGTCACCCACCAAACTGAAAGACTTCAGGGGGGAAAAGCACCCTTGCTTTTCTTTCTTTTGGTTTCTTATACCCTTTTTCCACCAAAATTAGCGCTTATGTGCAAGTTTTTTCTGATTGTCAGTAGACGAGTATGCTGTTCTGTGTTTTTCTGACGTGTCATGGTCATCACATTCATCAGTGCCAATCGGAGCTGGAGCCGATAAATAAATACAGTGACGACTGCAGTCATTTGTCCCGGGAATGAACACCCAGTGTAACCGTTCCCAGTAAAGACAAAAGCCAGAGGATAGCGGGTGTTAGTGGCCTTTTTGTCCAGTGGGAAAGGGGCTTTAGACACCACACTGGGTTCACATTCACATGGAGTCATTTAGCAGACTACGCCTTTATCCAGAGGTTTACCCTGAGCTGTTTGACAGCAGTCACCTTGCCATGTCACCACATGGCAAGCCATGGGCATGGTTCTGCCCAGCAGTGCGCTTGCAAGGGACACCCATCACTCGCACCCTAAACCCAATCAGGGTCACGGCATCATTGTAACGCCGCTTCTCTATGCAGCCGGGGGCTTTGGACCGGTTGCCTCATGGTTGGAAGCAGCCAATTGGTAGAGAGGTTTACCCTGAAAGTGCCTGTCAATCAATTAAACTGGAGTTTGACCCATTGCAGACATTAAGGCAGGGTTCAGCAAAGCATCTGCATTCATCTGTCAGGATTTGATTTGCGACATCATAAGTGCTTCGGACACCAACAGTGAAATCGATGTTATCCGTCATCGGTATGCCATGAATGTCATGGACGCGCATGCATGTGTACTTGGCTTCACAAACACAAGTCATTTGGGTCACTATTCCAGACGCTTTTATCCAATGCGTGTCACAGTGAATTCAGATTCATGTCATTGAGGAGCAAGTAGGGGATTAGGCATCTTGCTCAAGGTCAAGCATACCTGCAGGGAGACTGCAGATGTAGAGTTCAAACACAGAACATTTCAGATGCAAGTGAAACACTTACTGCTAAACTATGCTGCCCACAAATCACAACTTTTTAAATGTAAATGAGCTACAGAGATAAAAGGTCAATTTCATGTTGTCTGTATGGCTCCCTCTATTATCTGGACCAATGCAAAAGAAAAAAGAGAAAAATATGAGTTACATCCCCATTAATTTTATTTTGATTGGTAACCATGGATACAGTGAAGCAGAGCGCTAACCAGGAGCTACAGAGGGGTTAAGACAGTGTGTGCTGATGCGGTTAGCTCTGAGAACGTTCCATTTTCCATTCCACTTCGTAATTCAATAAGCGGACATATTTTAAGAAATGTCTCGATGAAAAATACACAGGGCATGACCTGCACCAGAGATGAGCCAGAGAAATTACAGACTGGAGAGTTTTCTGAGCCAATGAAAAACAATTCAAAAATAAATCTCTTTCTCCCTCGAAAGATGGCTGAATTAACTTAAATGAACACGTTTTCCCTCCCTGTCGATTATGTCACTTCCAACCACCCTGGGCTGTGACCCATCTAGCGACAGTTAAGTTGTGATCCATCTGGCAACAGTTAGCTTGTGTCTCATCTAGAGACAGTTAAGTTGTGATCCATCTGGCAACAGTTAGCTTGTGTCTCATCTAGAGACAGTTAAGTTGTGATCCATCTGGCAACAGTTAGCGTGTGTCTCATCTAGCAACAGTTAGCTTGTGACCCATCTAGCGACAGTTAAGTTGTGACCCATCTAGCGACAGTTAGCTTGTGTCTCATCTAACGACAGTTAGCTTGTGACCCATCTAGCGACAGTTAGCTTGTGACCCATCTAACGACAGTTAGTTTGTGACCCAACTAGCGACAATTAGCCTGTGACCTAGTTAGCCCACAGTTAGCTGGGTCAGAAAGTCAATATATGATGACAACTACTGCTTCCCCAGACATTTTTTTTTTTTTTTTTTGTGCAAAGAACCAAGGATCAGTCCATCACCGGTGAATCATAACCTGCTTGACAGAAGACACGTCAAGCTTTAGGCTAACTGTGAATTTATAATCTTTGCTACAAAATCAGTGGCTTCACATTCATGGTTCACATCCCGCCAATCTCAGTACATGCATGTGGTTCCAGACTATCCCCTGTATAATTTGTTCCAGTACACTTCTTGTAAAGCAAATTTGCTCACGCTAAATACACAAATCTAAATGTAGAAAAATTGTATTTCTACAATGTCTAAAAACCTCACAAATCTAACTTCAATGACTTAAAAGTGAAACTTAAACAGATTAGCCCATTAAAAATAGTGCATCTGATTTTAACACTCCCATGGTGTCAGCGGGGGGTATAATATTTTTTGTGCCTGTTTTGTCATGTTAACGAGATAACAACTCGTTATCTCTGGCAAAACAGTTAATTATACAGGCTATAGGCTAAATAGGCTATTGTACGGACAGGGTTGTGTATTAACCTGTGAGAAACTGTGGTCAAGAGAGTCATGTTCGTGGGCGGCAGCTCACTTGACCACAGTGAAGGGAATCATGGCAGAACACAAACAACTGCTTATGAACTCATTCACTTGTATCAAAACCACATTTGGAAATCGAAAAGTGTCTGTCAGTTAGAGACAACTGTGTTGGCGAAGCGTCTGTGATTCTGAGATAACATTAATTAATCCGTGATCACGACAAAACCAAGTCAGTTATGTCGTGATGGCAAGTTATTTATCTTGTTATCACAAGAAGACAGACTGTAAATATTGTAGCTGTTGGCTTCCGTAGATTTGTGTGCAAGAACTGAGCTGTTTATATGTTGCTTTATACATATACAACGCAACAATGATTAAGTTGGTATACTGCGTTCACTCATACATTCCTATGGAGTTTGACATGGGTAATACGTTAAAAGTGAATGTGTATATATATGCTATCCATTCAATCTACAATTCAAATTAAAATGGTTCTTAAAAGCATTTCTCAGTCCTCCACTTCAACCAGCCACTCAAGGATAAAAGCCGATGCTCTTTATCAATTTGTTCACTCTCCAAAAGGCCTTCTCCAGTGGAGTGCTGACGACGACGAGCAGACTAACTCCGATAGAGAGAGCCAATTACAATTCACGATGGGAAACGGCCAGCCGAGTACATTAGTTGAGCTGTTAAGAGGCAGCGCGCTTCTCCACAGTGATGGAGTGGAGGAGAGGCTGGTTAATGGAGCAACGTCGCTGGCGTTTTACATTCATGGTTGTATGTTTAAGGTTTTTTTTCTCTCTCTCTCTCTCAAGAATGGCACCTATTAAGTCTGTACCCTTTCAGGGCCATTTGAGAGGGGGTATTTTTAGAACAACAGACAATGCATTTACATAGACTCTCTAAGGCAATAGAACCATTTCGGGAATGTACTTGAAAGTTGTGGGTTAACTTAATAAATATGCAGAAAGGATTTTGATACCGTCTGTCTAGGATGGAGGAGCACATCAGCCTTGTATCTGTTGGAAGATATTAGTGATCCTATTGGCGATCTGTCATGTTCGACGCCTCTAAATAGAATAATATGTCCAGGATTTTTAGACCCAAACCCTTGGTCTTAGTCTGTACCGTTCTGTAAAATGAATCACGACTCAATTTGCAAGTAGTGAAAGTGAGACACTACGTGGTACTGGCACATCTCATTATTATAGTAAGTAACATTATCACAAGCACACATATGAATCCATTCACATGAGTAATTCACGGGTGATCACAGAATTCAACGCCACACCACAGCCTAGACAGGGAGGTACCTTGTTGCAGTAGATGGGAACGGTGGATGTCTTGGTGAGTCCTTCGTAGTGGTCCGAGTGGAAGTGGGTGAGGAAGTAGGCGGAGATCCCCGCAATCTCTCCGTAACTGAAGGCGTCGATCGCAAAACCGGTGCCTGGATGAACACAAACACATCATAAAACCACACAAACAAAATCAAACAATGAGCGAAATAAAAACAACTGAAAAAACTTTAAAACTTGGACATGAAGTGGTCCTATGCTGCCATTTCCTTCTCTTTGTCATCCCCACTCTCCTGGAAGACTTCACTCTTCTGTCAAATTTGATGAATACAAATGTACATTTGAGAGATAAATAGATAGATAGATGTATAGAGAGATAGATAGATAGATAGAGCTGGAAAGCTAGAGGTCGACTGAGATAGAGTTAGAAATATTAGAGATAGAGTGAGAGATAGAGATAGAGATAGATAGGTATTCACACTCACCTGGGATCTTCTTGTAGAACGGACAGCGTCTTGTTACCTCCCCGTCTGCGCCTCCCCTGTTCCACCTCGCCCTGCCCATCCGCCTCCCGCCTCTAGAACCTGCTCCTCGTGTACCAGCTAAACCACCGCGAGGATCCCCGCCATCGGTCGAGCCGGTCCCCGTGTCTGCCTGAGTGCCCACGGGGCCCGCGTCCCTCCTGCTTCTCGGTCCCCTCTCCCGTCTCCCCCTTCTGCTCCCAAGCTGACTCCCCCCACCAGAATATGTGGCGGCCGCGGTGGCGGAATTGGCTTCCTGCGATCTGCACCCAGCCCCTCCCTGCTGGTCTTTCAGGGGCATGAGCCCAAACAACACCCCAATGTCCGTCTGCTTGAGGCTGGGTACCTGCCCTGCCTTGCCCTGGCTCAGGCCCAGCATCCCAGGTGCCATGGCTTGGGTTGACGTTGGGCTGGCTGTTTGAGAAGAGCCAAGTGTTGGGTTGTTGTTGTGGTTCCCACTGTGGCAGTACAAGCTGTTAGAACCGGCGAGGGTGTGACGCAAACGTTCTAGAACAACGCTTTGAGGGGATTGAACGGGGCCCGCTGCAGGAGTTCCACCGCCTTCTCTGTGAGTGGAGCTGAGAGTGTCAACTGCTGCTGTGTGTGCTGGCTGATTGGAAGGTGCGACTAATGTGCAAACCGCCTCCGCCTGTGAGCTGGAGACAGGTGAGGAGGCCTGCTCTGCTCTCTGCTCGGATACCGGGTCGGTCTGCAGTTGACTGAGAACGTTGTTGAACACCTCGTCGTCACTGAACAGCTCCAGGGAGTCCTCGCTCTCCCCCTGGTCGTTCTCAGCGGGACTCGGAGGAAACAGGGTTTTTTTAGCGCTAATCACCTCCACCTCTCCCCCCAACTCCAGCTCTGCAGGCAGCTGTGAAAGCGGGGAGAAGGAAATTGAATCGTCATCGTAAGGAGAACGCTCCGGTTTGTCCGGCGGGTTCTCACCTCCCTGGCTTTTGGGCTTCCTCTTCGCATTGCAGGGCCTTGATGAGACCATTGCGTTTGTTTTTTCCACAGCCGTCTTGGTTTTAGGCACTCTTGGAGTCATCCATCCTTTCTTCTTCTTTAAGTCCTCCGGGCGGGGTGAGCGTAGCAGCAGGAGACTGTTCTTCATCTGAGTTGAAGCAAGATGGCCGCCGCCCGGGGAAGCGTTATGATTGGACGGAGAAGAAGTCAACCGAGTCGGAGTGGAAGCAAGATGGCCGCAAGGATTGGGCAGAGAAGATGAATTGATGGCGCTGTCCTGTGAGCTCCCCAAGACGGACGTGGAGCGGACCCCCGTGCCACCGGTGGTCTCTCCTGCCTGAGAGAGGGAAAACAAGACGGAGTCGCTGGCAGCTCGATTGTGGGCCAGTAGTGTGTGGTTGTATCTCTTGTAGTGGTTTAGGATGGTGGAGGAACACTGGAGACCATCCGGGCATTCTGTAGACAGTTTACAAAGCCACAGTTAAATTCACTGTTGAGAATAATGTATTCCCTTTATAATTGTCCTTTTAAAACAGCTCCTATTTTACCACCGGGTATGAGCCATTACAAATTCAGAATCTCCCTCTAGTGACATCACAAGTGGGACTGTCCACCCAGATGTATGCTGGATAAATCAGCCAACCAACATCCATCCATCCATCTATGAAAAGCATGATGATGATGGTTTGCTATGGAAATAAACTTTTATAAACGTTATATTATCTGTTAAATCTGTTATATTCATATATGTAATATTACAATATATGACATCTGCCAATAATCATTACTGTGACAATATTTTTTCAAGTGGAAAAATAGTATTTTTACGATACAATGTGCTGGCTGTATATTGAATTGTCATTAACCTATGTTTTATGACATTTGGGCAGGCAGGTTTAAAGATTAAAGAAACATTTTCTAATAAGTATCAAATCGCAATTGTCATACAATTACAAGGCAACAACAAGTAAACAAAACACCCGTCACCTGTGCTACAATTATTCGTTTAGCATGTATTATGTATGTATGATCAACATACGTATGTACCTAGGATGTCGTCCCTGGGGGTGTCTAGACATTCTGCAGTATGCCCTAGCTGAGACTGAGCCACGAGGATGGAGAACGGCATCTGACAGATGGGACAGAAATTACTTTCTATAGCTGTGTGCTCAGGTGATGGTGAGTAGAGAGTATGCAATGCTGGCTCTGCCTCTTGGAGGCTTTGTCCATGGTTAATTACAGGGATATCTCCTTTGCTAATACTCCCATGGTTGTTGACAGATGTGGAAGGGACACGTCCTCTGTTAATACTCTCAGGGTTGTTGACAGATGTGGAAGGGACACGTCCTCTGTTAATACTCCCAGGGTTGTTGACAGATGTGGAAGGGACACGTCCTCTGTTAATACTCCCAGGGTTGTTGACAGATGTGGAAGGGACACGTCCTCTGTTAATACTCCCAGGGTTGTTGACAGATGTGGAAGGGACACGTCCTCTGTTAATACTCCCAGGGTTGTTGACAGATGTGGAAGGGACAGGTCCTTCGTTAATACTCCCAGGGTTGTTGACAGATGTGTAAGGGACATGTCCTCTGTTAATACTCCCATCTGCTTCTGTTAACTTCACGTCCCTGGCAGACGACTCGACTGGGGAGCAGTTGTGTCTCTTGGATGTTTCTTTGGAGTGGCTTGTAGAACCAGTCTCTGGAAACGAGTCCTGTCTCTTTCTTTTCTTCCTGATTGGTTTATATTCCCAAATGTCATCTTCGCTGTCGTCTTTCTGGGACATTTTGGGAGTAGAGGAGCCTGGACGGCGATGATGGCTCTGAAATCCTTGTTATAAAACCGCAACGTAACATTCCGTTTTACATGAAAATGCTCCATAAAGTGGATGCTTTACGCAGGCAAGTCGGCGATTATTGAAAAGGATGTCGCGGTGATAATACGACGACGATTTATATCGTACTTTATCGCTCATGATTCGGTAGTTACATGATCATAACATTATCGCAATTTGCGCCAAAGAACTACTGGAAAAAAGTAAATACGGGAAGTGAACAGAATTAGCACTTTCGTCACACGTTGGAACGTATTATTAATCATTTGTTGTTAATTATTTGATAGAAAATAAAATAGAAAAAATGTAATACGAAAGAATTCAGTTTTTAATATGAAACAAACATTTTTTTGTGGCTCTGTGTAATATTTCATCTTTTTCTTTTCGTTGCGAAATCGCCGAGTTGAATAAGTGCGATGACTCTACCCGCCCTCCTCCGGTTGTTCTAGGGAGACGATGGCGTCCCAAAGCAGCCTGTCGGATTTGTTACCTTTCCAGACCCAGCTTGACACCGCCCTGGAAGAGGCCACAACACATACAGAGAAAGAAAAGATAATCAATGAGTATCTGAATAGACTAGAAGAAAGGGATTTGAAGATATCCGATTTCCAGCCAGGTTAGAGACCACAACAAGACCACTCGCTCCTCACAACAGTGTGTTATTAATGGATGACAGTAAACATATAGGCTTGTGTACTCTGGACTTTTATAAACTTCATTAAACATACACATTAAATAACATCATGTAGACGTTTTGCATCATAGTGACTCCTTTATGGTGAATCGTGGTCGGGATCAAAGTTTCCTTCCCTTGGTCAACAACTACGAACAGGGTGGATTATGCAACTTTGAAGCTTCATCTCTGTGGGGCGGCACAGAGATGAAGCTTCAAAGTTGCATAATCCAAGACTGACGTTGTGTGTATTGTGACTTGACTCTCGTTGTATGATTCTCATACAACTAATTACTGAGTTGCCAACATTAAACGAAAAGATTCCACCACAGATCTGTAGCACATTACCCGCAGAAAAACAACCCATGGCTGTGTTTGTCCGGAGTTGAAAATGACTATTTTCCGGGACATCATTCACTACGTTAGTTTTAAGATAACAGACCTTCAATTCATGAAAAAAAATAATAAAGCATTTTGTGTGGTCGCTCTATGACTTTGTCTTTATTTATCGTATTATGCGGAATTAATGCGATGCTTATTTTTCCCCTGTTAATTTGTGATTCGCTGCAGGCCTGGAATGGTTGAACACAGAGGGGCCCCTGTCTTTGGAGAAGGAGCTGTCCGGGAAGGTGGTGGTCCTGGACTTCTTCACATACTGCTGCATTAACTGCATGCACATCCTACCCGACCTGCACCACCTGGAGAACATGCACTCGGTCACAGGTAGGTCGGTCTTAAACCAACCAGACGATTGTACTTACGCACGCGTGCGTGCATGCACGCACGCACACACTTTGCTGTTGATATTTATCAACAACTTCTCTTGTCATCTTGTGCTCTATTCATTTATAAATATCATTGATATATTGTTATTATCAACCCGTCACCATTGGCTTTTACTGGGCGGGGCGGGAGTGGGCAAGGGGCACTGTGTTCTATATAGCATTGCTGGAATGTGTGCAGAGTTCACAAGAGTACATGCACTCAGTGAACCGGCACGTTGAGAACTGCAGCCACCCCCCT
>OMKP01055511.1:0-17479 GCA_900302375.1 Bathygadus melanobranchus | reverse complement strand
GTGTTCACTCGGGTTCCCCCCATAGAACCCCACAACAAAAACATGCAGAAGAACAGATTGCTCTTCGGTCCTGTCCCTGACCAAGACAGGACTGAGCGCTTGGACTTGGTCCCCGGGCGCCGTACTGATGGCTGCCCACTGCTCCTGGCTTTCCCTGGGGGAGGACGGCCAGGATGGGAAAACGCAGAGAAGGCATTCCACCGGTGACGCCGATAATTGCATGTGTGTGTGTGTGTCGCCGCTCACAGGTGTGTTTGAAGTGTCTAGACCGTGTGGCAAATAAAAGGACCAATGTCCTCTGATTACTTTAAAACTACCTTGACGAGGGTGTTTTAGGGACAGACAGCATGTTCTCCCTCTTCTGTCTCTCCAGTAGGGCGTCCACTTGGCTCTGAATCTCCAATCCATTCTTATCATCAGGCTTAAACACCTGAAAGAACGATACAAAATGAGGGATTTTTCTATTTATTTTTCTTCTTCTACACCATCACCAATGGGGAACAACCTAACTACAGCAACTCAATGGATTACTAGGCTGAGCGAGGGTCAGACATGAATTGTAGCGTTATCCGGACACAATTTCCATTCCCTTACTTCCTATGAGCTGTGTTCATCAGTTAACATTCCATGGAGCGAGACAAATAACAACATGACAAGAAGAACAACCACAACAATATCCAAAACATGTAACGTAAACGGACACCCCCCTCTCGCCACTAAAACCAATGTAACTCAAATGGATATCGCTCCCTCCACCAATAACGCACATTTGAAACACCCTGTTCCAGGGTTCTGTCATGAGATTGGCTTACATATCTCTTGGCCTGGTAGGGGCTGATGCTGTTGAAGAGCATGTCCAGGGAGTGCGGGAGAAGGCCCCCTTGTCCTGGTGATCCCGTCATGGTGAAGGTCTTACCGCTTCCTGTTACGCCATATGTAAACAGCAGACCTACGTGCCACAACAACCATATATATGAACAAATACATCCAGGTCCTCCATAGAAATCGGACAAATAAGGAAATATACAGGATATTTAAGCACCGCCATGTTCTCTTACCATTCTTACACTGAATGAGGTCCTCAATCAGTGGCTTGGCCACATCTTCAAACAGCTCCTTTTGGGTTGTTTTGATTCCAAATACTTTTTTGAAGGAGTACTGCGTCTATAGGACAAAATAAAGTTATTTGCTTCCATTTGCTACCTTGTAAATGTGCGCATATAAAGCATTTGACATGTGCAACTGCGATACACACTAAATTCAGCTTACATTTACCATTACGATAGATAGGATATGTAGGCCTACTTCTTTTTTATGTCTATTTTTTGTGCTGTACCTATTCAGAAAAGAAAGACGTGCTTTGTGCATTTTCAGTCATCACATAACAACCATGAAGGCAAACATGGCGCTACACTTACCTCTTTGTATTCACCATTTCGGTTTGCTTTAAGGCCGTCTGGGGGATGCAGCTGGATAGTCGTGTTACTGATCATTTCAACGCAACACTCCTCATCTTCTGTGCCGAGTGGACGTATCCGGCAGTACACCTAACACAAAACAGAGTACGCGTGTTTAAAAAGCTTGCCTATAAGGAGTAGCCTTCAAACAAACGTAAAATAAATATAGCATGAATATGTATTACTATTGTGTTTATTGGGTGTTTCGTATATGGGGTTAGAGCAAAAGATATGATTTCATCATGTGTCCTCCTGATTACTTACACCAACAGGATCCTTCTCTGTGTTGGTTGTCTTCTTTTGGCCCGGTCGCCGGGGAGTCTTTGCCTTCCTGTGAGCAACGAGAACGAGTGAACGCATTTCTCTTAATAGGTATATAGTCCAGAAAACAACAAAAATAACGCCATATGTTGAAGGCTGACCGACATGAAGCGTCTTTGTTTGCGTGTCGAGTGGGCAACACAACTTTAAAGACAACGAGGGAGGACAATGACCGACAAAGTGGATTGACAGTTGGGTCGCTTTAGCTAACAGGCTACTTCTGTAGCATAGAGAGCTAGTTAACAATATGTTACACATTATTTAGCTCGACATTCTTCAAGAGACTACAAAGCAGTATGACTATTTTACTATTCGTTCATCGTTTACGGTTGGTGTTAAGAGTAGCCCTATTTCTTACCCTTGTCGCTGCATTGTTATTTCCCTTCCCGGAGTGCAGGTCTTACAGAGCGCCTCTTCTAGATTTGAAAATTCCCTCTCGTGAAACGTTGCGGGCCCCCTCTGGCGTCTCCACCAATTAGAGAAGGCGAACGAGCAGGTCAGCCGTGGAAGTTCCGCCCACTTATTTATAGTGGTCTCGCCCTAGGCGCTTAGAGAGGACCCTGAATTGCGTTATCCCGGTCTACCGCAACGCAATTTCCAGTTAACAGTCCCCGGAGCGAGAAGAATAACAACATAACAAGAACACCAACGACAAGGGGAATGAATAACGGAAAATGTAACAAAGCAATATCCGAAACATGTAACGGACACCCAGGTATGTCCCTCTATCGGAAGTCCCTCCCTCTCGCCGCTCAACCCATGTAACTCAAAGTCCCGCCCTCTCTCTAAGCAATATCGCTAATTTGGAGCATCTCGTTAATAAGAATGCATGTGAAGTAGTCTCGCCCTTCATCCACGGTTTCGCTGTCTGCCAATGCCATGTAATGGTATACATCGCTATTGTATGAAGAAATACATTGATGTTTTTTCCAACAAAAACATGTTATACTTTTGTTATACTTTTGTACATTTGTGTAGACCATTGTCACCCAAAATTACCAAGGACGCCCTTGGAAACCATATCCTAATTAAGTCGAACAATATTAGTGTGTAGTAGGCCTACACAGGCCAATTTAAGCAACTCCAAGTGTTGCATTTTATAGCAGGCCTAGGCCTACATCTCCCTCCTTGCGGAGATTTTGTCCATGACACCTTCTCATAATAAGCTATATACCGGTAGTTGAGTTCTAGAGAAAACAAGAATAAAGTACCGTTTACGCCCCCTACAATTTAATAGTAAGCAGATCAAACCACACGTAGGCCAGTGCAATTTCAGTAGCCTATAGACGTAGGTGTATTATATTTATATTTGAATAAAAATATATGTATTTATTTATTTGTATTTGTGTGACAGTACTTTGATATATTTGCCTTCATAAATATTTAACAGTATGTATTATTTTGTATGTGTGTGTGCTTGTGGGATGCACATGTTTAGGCCTACATTTCCATGCAGATTTGAGATTTGTCATCAGCAATAGGCTATGCCTCCACGCTAGTGTATGTGTGTGTGTGTGTGTGTGTGTGTGTGTGTGTGTGTGTGTGTATGTATGTGTGTGTTTGTTTGTATTGTATTTTTTGTGACGTAGTCTTGTTGTTTTCCTTGTATTTATTTAAAGTAATTCTTTGTCTGTACACATGGCATTAATATAATAGCATGTTTTTTAGTTTTACTTTGCGTAATTATAACGTTCATTTTTATTTAAGAATATCAATAAATAACATGTATATATACTCTCCATTTTCATAGCAGTCATAAAAGGAATTAAACATTTTGCATCCTTTGTAAATGCTCCTATATTTCTCTTAAACTTTACACAATCACAAAATAAAGTATTCTACATGAGTGGATTAAATACCCATTAAATATAAAAGTGCCAGCTAGCAAACCAACACTGGTATAGTATACAACTCAACACTAAAATAACAGTGTTGTTTTTTTCTCAGCATATATTTGTTTTGTTCATTTAGCCGCATAGCCAATGATTTGTAAACCTTCATGACTTCATATTCCTTCTTCAAAAACAACAATATCTAATTTCTGTTCTATGACACACATTGCATATTGTACATATTTAAATATAACATTTGGCATAGACACATACATAACATTTCCTTTGGGAGCAATGCTCTCTCGTCATACTTCACAAGATGTTGGGAAATCAGAGAAAGTAAGAAAAACAGCAGTTACAAACACTGCATTATGCTAAAGTTAAATAGCTATTTCCATTTTCTAGGGTTTTAACATTTGATCTACTCAATGGCAACTCACTCCTTCCATTTACGTATCCCTTCATGATCTAATTCTCATTCGTGTATGACCTGCTAGGACAGAAAAATGCTATCCCATTTATATTTGAATCATTTAAAATCTTTATCTTGAATAAGGGATTTGATTCTAGGAATCAATCAGGAAAGCACACATCATCCACCTTATCGTAAACACATTTCAAATAATGTCTCTATGACCCTCATTCACAAAATGCACCCAATTTTCCTTTCATATTCGTGTGCATCTTGTGTCATGTCGACTTCTTGTGTTTTTTGGACACGTCTAAGAGGCTTCCATGACAGGTATGTGTCTTGGTGGCTTTTCTCTTGAGGCTGAATGAGGGAAAGAGGAGAGGTAGACTGAAGAGGGTAATGACAGTTAGATTCAGCACCAGGCTGAGCAGTGCCACGCCCAGCGTGTTGGCAAAGCTGATGGGTAAGGAGTGTGTGAGGAGCCAGTGACGCCGTGTGGCCATGTCCTGCTCTATGGCCTTCATCTGGAAGAGAGTGCCCATGATGCTGCACACGTGGAACAGTTGATGGCTGTGACCTGCAGAGGGCGCAATAACACAGGACTTCAATAGTACGTTTGAAACCAACTCCCGTTTCAGGGTTAGGGTTAGGGTTAGGTAGGGTTAGGGTTAGGGTTAGGTTAGCGTTAGCGTTTATTACTTTAGTTGAGTAATAAACGGTACACAAATGGGGAATACTTAGATTTAAACTTCAACTTAAGTTAATTTGTGTCTTGTAAATTGACATTTTAATGAATGTGCAATAATTTGTAAAAATGCATGCATATTTATGAATCCAAGTTTTACATTTTGCACAAATACCTCAACTCGTCGCTTACAGAACTCTGCTCAAGTACCACTGTTTGTCGAGTTTGACGGTTTGAGATAATATCAAAACATTTCAGATATGTTTTTGTTTTCATGACAGGGAAGTTCAAGCTGAAGTAAATGTATCGTCACACACTTAACAATACAGCTTGAGCAACATAAGTTAAAGGTACAATTGATAACATTGACAACATTCAGCCACTAGATGTCGCACTCCCCCCTTTCTATTCCTTTCCAGTTGTTGCAAGTTCCTTCCACTACCTACAATATATATTTCATGGTCGAGTGGAGTGAGACAGACTCAGTCATGTCAAGTGATGAATCTGCAACACGTAGCTGTACATTAGCTATAGATTTAGGTTACCTTGTACCTGAGCACTTGGGATTGGTACAGGAGTGAACTAATTTTTCTGTTTTTTCCACACTAACTGGCAACTACTAAGACTCTTGTCACTGATGAGAGATACCACGTGATACCATCGTTAAGCTCTCGTATGGCTCACACGCCTTGTTAGAAGCAGGAACCAAACGTCAGACATCTTACACAGAGATAAACAAAACATTAATTTTGGACCCATACACACTTTTAAGTGATACTTTTAATGCACACCTTTCTAAAATCTCTGTGGATGTATTCTTTTTCTCCAAATTATTAATCTCAATAAAAATGGTATCAATTGCACGTTTAAATGATTGTTGTCCTGGCTCCAAATGGTATTGATGGTAGGAGTATTATATAATAGACTACTATAGTCACAGTTTAAATCACCAGAGGGAGGGAGTGTGTGTTAAATTATTGGTAATTGTTTGGAGTTGTATTATTGACTGGATCAGGACAGATTTCACTGGGTAGTGATTAAATAACATTCTTTCTGTAAGGGGGATCTATCTCTCCTAGGGCTCCACAAACCTATGGCCAGCTCTGCAGATCAGAACAGACATAACAACATTTATTGAACTTTATTTAGGTGGTACTTAAAACCACCTAAATATGGAATTCATGGAATCTGTCGCCAACACAGTATGTTTAATTCTGTGAAATTCGCTATGTTTCAGTAACGGCTAATTTAGCATTCTGTGACTTGACTAAGTTCATGTGACACTATGCTACAGTCATGTTACCACCAGTTGTATCGTTCAGGTTTCATTAATCTGTCGATATTGTTCAATGGATAACTTAGTGGTAATCATTGTCGAGTTCCAACCCGGGGGGCGTTATGCAAATGAACAGAGTTTACCTTTCCTCCATGTTGCCTGCACCGACAGCTCCGACATTCGCTAGGTTTCAGTAACGGCTAATTCCGCACACTATGCTACATTGTCATGTTAATACCAGTTCAGGTTTCGTTAATTTGTGGATAGTAATCAATGGATGCGTGTGTGTGTGTGTATGTGTGTGTGTGTGTGTGTGTGTGTGTGTGTGTGTGTGTGTGTGTGTCTGTTGTTCGAGAACCGTTCATCCGATCAACTTCAAACTCAGCGGGTGTATTGCCGAGGACATGAGGAAGTATTGCTGATTGCTGAGGAAGTGTTGAGTGTGAAGTTGTTTGGGTGAGCGGCCATGCAGTCGGTCCATTTCAAATAGGCACATGACTAGTTTGTAACCCTCACTAGTCTAAAGACCAGGCTACAATCCAACCTAGATGCCAGTCTAAAGTCCAGTCTAAAGGACGATCTAGAGGCCAGTCTAAAATCCAGTCTAAAGGCCATTCTAGAGGCCAGTCTAGAATCCAGTCTAAAGGCCAGTCTAGAGGCCAGTCAAGAGGCCAGTCAAGAGGCCAGTCTAGAGGCCAGTCTAGAGTTCAGTCTCACCTATGTAGTCGAAGCTTCCAGGGGCCAGGCGCTCGGGCAGATGTGTGGCAAACAGGAAGGTTGTGAGGAAGGCCAGGGCGATGTGGTAGTAGTGGAGAATGTTTGTGCCGTTGTCCGTACAGCCCTCGCCCGTACACAGGAAGACCTGTCAATGCATTTAGGGTTGGGTGTTAGTAAAAAACCTGGGTCACGTGGTAACTCCGAGACCCTCTAGTTTCTGGAAGCATTTTGCCTATGAAATGTACGATGAGGGGGGTTCCAACAAAGCTTGGTTTGTACAGTACACTTTTTATTCAGCTGGTGTGATATTTAACGAGGGCATAGTTCAGTGTGATTACCTCCACGGAGAACATTATGTTTTCACCCCATCTGTGTGCAGAATCTCTCAAAAAGTTGAGCACAGATTTGCACCAGATGTGGTGGGTAGGTTGGTTATAAGCAGGTAAGAATTGATTAACTTTTCATAATAATCTAACATAACAGCCCATAGATTGGTGTAACACCACTAAAAATGATCCTGAAAGGTTTGTCAAGGGACCATGATGGTTGTTGGGTGACCTCCTCAAGCCCCACCCACTTCCTGCTTTCTTGGAAATCTCTAAAGGGGGCCTTGTGGGGTATCATCAGACTCAGCTCAGAGCAGCCAATTGGCTCCCTCCAAGCCACGCCCACTTCTATCAAGCTGATTCCTTGGCGGAGGTCTGTGCTTTATTGAGCACATTTTCTAGCTACATTTGAAAGACAGGAAAAGCGACAAAAAAGTAATGGGTACAAGAAATTTACATAAAGTACATATTCCCCGCAATTAATGAATAATATATTCCCTCGTCAAGGATTATCAACTCACATTATATGGTAGTTACTGATGAAAGCTTTATCAAATGGGTTTAACATGGAATCAGAGTGGAACCACACTGCCCAGGTCTATAGCACAAAGGGTTAGGTGTGTGTGTGTGTGTGTGTCTGTGTGTGCGTGTGTTTGCCTTACCCTATAAAACAGAGGAATGTTGTCAAACAGGTAAGGGTAGGCAAAGGCATAGATGCGGAGCACTTTTCCTAACTTAGGAGTCTTGTTGTCTGAAAATCTAAAAATAAAGAATGACATGTGAATGATATTTCTGTGCCAATGGCGTTCATTTTATAATGACACATTATTTAGCCTCACCACAACAAATATTGACAACTAGCAAATAACAAATGACTTTCAACAAAATGTACTTTTCATGGCCTTTGTCAAAGAGAGATGCTGTTGAAGATCTGTCATAAAGGAAGCATAGCTGATACTGCACAATGTCACAATGACACATGGCACAGTCGTCAAACCGGTTCTATGTCCTAGATGAATGGAACCACAGAATCTGGCTAACACCCCAGGACTTAGTTAGCCTAACAAACAACCTCCCCCATCAATAGTAGCAGTAGTAGCAGTAGTCAGGGAGATCAACGTGATGAATGAAGACAAGGTGCATTGGAAAGGGTGTGGACCAGCAGGAAATAATGATTGTTTTTACCTCTTTAGCGTCTCATGATTAAATTGTAGCCATGGTACACCAAGCCTTGGCAGAGAAGGGACATGATTCAATTAGTGAAAGGACAAAGTAATGACTAGGTCTGTCAAACGATCAGCCAAGTGCATTCAAGACAAAGACAAAACAGGATCACCCGGGCCTCCTCCTACATTTAAGCATCATATCATGTTGAATTTGGATGTTTCCTCGCGTACCGTGAGTAGCAGGCCAGGGTGGTGCAGACAAGTGTGTTGACCACCGCTACAGCGACGTAGCTCCGGTGGAAGACGCCGTTCACCCACTTGTCGGGGAAGACGTACGCAGAGTAGGTGATCGCTGACCCTGAGCATGTGCGCAAAACAGGGAGACAGGAAATAGATTGGGTGGGGTTCAAATACAGCAGCACGTGCAAGAATGCAAACGGCCATTCATTGTCGCCATATGGTCATGCAACATTTCTGTGGGCTTGTTCATAGAACGCAAATCTAAACGAGTTCGATGGCCTATGGTGTTGTCTGCGGTCAAAGCAACATGCGGCTATTTTGTCATTTAAAAGCCTCTCAGAATTCCTTTTAGTCTGCACTGACTGACACAGGGAAATACGTGAACTGATAATATATACAGTATATATTATACAGAATATATTATGCAGTATATACACATGAGATCAACTTTATATATCTCATTCCTTCCGTATATATTTAAAGGCTGGCGTCAGATTGCAGATAACATCATGCGCGTGTGACACTGAACACAATCGGAGAATGAGTCTAGTTTGTCATTCTGAACGTACTCTACAAAACAGAAACAAGCACAGGACACAGAAGGTATTAGGAGAGGAAGACCGAAATCTGTGAAGCTTCCAGCGTGCCACTGGAGAGGTGTATCAGTGGAGGTTGATACACCTCTCCAGTTTGTGGTAAGTTGCTGGGCAAACTCTTGCTAAACACACCAACGCTCAAACCGAGAGCACACGCCTAGAGCACACGCGTGAAGCACATCCACCTCCACTCACATCCTCCTCCACTCTGCTCCCGTGTTAATCAAGGAGCACTTCCACACGGCAGGCGGAGCTGAAGCACACTGGAGCGGGGCACATTTCCTCCGGCGTGGGGTCTATTTAGTTCACCTCCGCCTGGCATTTTTGTCAGCGTTTCTTTTTCAGCTGATCAATTTAAATGAGCCAGTTGAGCGAGGACGCCTGGGATTTTAGACGCCTCTGGTGCGAAGACAAGGACGCCAGAGAGCTGGGCTGGAGCGTTGTCATGTGGAGGGTGTCGACGCACGACATCTCGTGACGACACATTAGAGCGCTTGATTTATTCATGTGTTTACTCTTTCCAGATTCCTTCGCCGCGGCAACAAATAAAATCAATAAACCCACGCTCAATCGACCCGCGCTGCCACTCACCCAGGCTGTAGAGGCTGAGGGCTGCGTAGTCGAAGTAGAAGCAGATGTGTCGCGCGCGGGGTGACATGGTGCTGAAGGTGTGCGCACAACTGGAGGCCAGCGGGTACACGCAGCACGACGCCAGGAACACCAGCAGAGGCCAGGTGAAGGCGTCCTGCCACGCCATCTGCATCAGCACCACCGTCACCAGCTTGTACAGGAAGTACCTGCGTAGGGGCGCATAGGTCAAAGGTCAGCTGGATTGGACCCAGTGGCACTAGGTGCCTCTGTAGAGGTCCAACGATATTTGTTATTTTAGTATGATGTCACACACACACACACACACACACACACACGGCACAGGAAAATAAGGTGTGGAGTGTATGCGGTTGGTGGCTGGTTTAACCAGCCTTACCTGGCCCGAGGCAGGCTGATTAGTTGGGTGAGTCAGCTGCACACCTGTGGTGTATTAACTGATCAAGGCCCACAGGTTAAACCAGCCATCACCACACACACTCAAAAGAGCACTAGCATTGTACCATCTGCACTGTCTACAAACTCTGCAATAAACCATTTTATTCAGCATCTACCCATGTCCTGTGGTCAGAGGAGCCCAGACAAGCCACTAAGGGTAATTGGGTAACATTAACATGTATTAATTTCCTGCTTTCCACGTAACTGTTAGAAGAAACAGTCATCTCAACAATAAGTCTGTTCATGTATTTATTATTATTTGTATTCCTTGCTTTGCTAATCGGTTATGAGACACTATGATGGAGATGTGTGGCAGTTCTCAAACAGCAGGACACAGGAAGGTGGGGAATAATCTGGTTTATTGCAAATTTGAAATGAATTGAGCAGGTTTGAGTGTGTGGTGGTGGCTGGTCTAACCTGTGTGCACTGATTAATCAATGCATCACAGGTGTGCAGCACCACCCAGCCCCAGACTCTAACTTGGGCCAAGTGAGGCTGCTTAAACCAGCCACCAACCACACACACTCCACAAGATGCTTTCAACAGGGAGTTATTGTATAGAGCAAGAGAGGCACGGTCATTGCATCACATAGATTATAAAGATCTATGTGAGATGGAAACAGAGAAGAAGTAGTGGTGGACTTTGAACAGCTATGTGAGATATATGAATACTGATTTAGCTTCTCATCGTCAATTTCTCTCATGGGTAGAATGAGACGTGAAGCGTACTCTCCATCGCCACGTCGGGATGGTCTAATGCACCATCTTCGTTGGCGCCACAATACCTCTGCCACTGTCGCCATGTTTAGTATTGTAGTACAAAATCTAAATTAGTTGTCAATGTCAGGTAGAAAACGTTTTGACCTGCCGCCTAATGGACATAGCTTTTAAACATCCATTTAGATATAAAGCACGCAGTGGAGTATAGGAACAATGCCACTTGCATAGCGTTCACGTACAGTATGTACACACGCACACGTATGAAAATTGATGCCATAACTGTGTTTGTTTGCCAAGATGTGTGGATAGACTGCAGAGAACACAACTCTCTTTGTCTCCGATTCTCACTCTGGAATAGTATTTGTGGGAATATTGTTGAATTTATCCAGGGGGTCTATTTCCAAATACATCCAGTGGACTTCCTCGCAACGCAAGCCCCACTGTCACTGAACTTGTGACGGAACAGCCAAGAGTGCCATGGAAACGGCGATGGAATGGGGAAGCTTGGGGTTGCCTTGTTTATCGAGGACATTGTTGTCACTTTTCAGAGCGCCTGCTGAACAACTCAGCTGTATTCGTGTGTTTCCCCACCACTGCGCTGAGCGATTGTCGTGTCATCCGAGGGCCATCAGCAGAGATGAGCTAATGAGCTGGAGACACTCTCCCCGTGACACTCACACACGTGTGTGTGTGAGTGTGTGTGAGTGTGTGTTCTTTCATACTCAACATGCCCACAGTACCAGCAGGTGTGTAAACGTGCGCACGGACGCACACGCACACGCACACACACAGTATCTCTCCATGGACACAGCAGAGTGGAAGCAGCTCTCTGGAGCCCACTGGGAGGATGTGCGACAGGGCTTGTGGGAGACATTACCGCAGCAATGGAGCTTAATCCTCACCCCCATCCAAGACAAACACCACCAGCCACAAACACTATTGTTTGTTTAAGTTTACTACCGTGGCACAAACTATGCCAATATTTGACATTTGTCATGAATGTCAATAGAGACAGGACCAGTCCGACCCAATCCAAGAGACTGGAGGTCCGGGGCTGCTGCCTTGGCAGGCAGAGGTGTCGCTGGACAGGGCTGTCTGGACGGGCTGGGAGGAGGCTTGACAGCTGGGCCGCGCTCTCCATCAATTTGACAAAGCATTATCCCCATTTCCCTCCCGGCGCACAGGGCCTCGGGCTGTTGTCCTGGCTGGCGGAGGTGCGGCTGGACCAGGGCTGCTGCAGGCTGGTTCCAGGGGCTGCTAGCTGCAGACGGTTGCTTGTATCAGCTGTGCTGAACCACCCCTGTTGGGCTCCACCAACAACCGTTGCTGTTGTCAGGGAAAGGGCTGGTGCTGGGAGGTGGCTGTCCGTAGCCGCAGCTGGTGGCTCCGGTGTGTCCTGGGGCAGGCCTTCTGTGTCCCTTTCTGGGTCAGAGAGGCCCCACATTGGGTGCCAATTTGGCAGTTGCTCCCTGGCTTTGCTAGGCTCCTCCGACAACCAGGACACAGGTAGATGTTCACAACCCAGTTTATTGGAGGGTTGGCAAGATGTTACAGGTGGTAGACACTGACATGTCCCAGCTCTCTCCCTGAGTGTGTGTGGTGCTGGCTGTCTTACCGTGTGTGCCTGAGTTACTCATGCACCACAGCTGTGCAGCCTCACCTAGTCCGAGTCTAATCAACCTGACTTGGGCAAGTTGAGGCTGCTTAAACCAGCCATCAACCACACGTACACTCCACACTTGAATACTCTGTCTGTGGAGCCTGTTTGGCTGGTTTGGTTTCTATTGACGTTGTTCCATTGTTTGTTTGTTTGTTGTTTGTTTAGACCTCAAGAACTTGTGTCCATCCCGTCTCATCTCTTTTCGAGACAATAGTACATGACTCCAGAGTACTGGTCGAGTTGCATATTTCCATTATTAAGTCTATGGATCATTATCAACATTATCATTATCGTGTCCAATACCAGTACAATACCGACCAAGACGTTTCTTTTGTTTCCTATTGTGCTCATTTGGTGAGATTTGGTGCTGCATATTCCAAAGCACTGGGCAGTATTGTATAGACCGTCTGCCAAAATCATGGCAGAGGTGATCAATGATAAACCGTCTCTGTTCGTACGGTAGTAGGCCAGAGGTGCACAACGACGGTTTGAAGAACAACCTGAAGAAATGACTCATTTTTAAGTGTAAGGGCAGTGAGTGGATGTACCGTATCTTGGTGTGAACCACATCTCACATCGTCAACAAAATCGTGACCAGTCAATGAATGTATCATTTTGTTCAATTCCACTTCTCAAACGTATCCCTGTGGATTTGTGCTGTTATTTACACCTCATGTGTTGTTTCTTGTTGTTTCCCTGTGTCTCTTGTCTAGCACTTTGTGTTGCTGTTCCGCACCAAAAGTTCAATATCAATAAAGTTTGATTCATTGATCGATTAGTGGATGCAATTAAACCCCTAACCATGACGGGCTAGGGCTACTATACTACGATACAGTAAGGGGTCAACCTAGCAATTATTAGCTTGTAACTTGTTCTATTGACCTAACAATCAGGAGTGCTTGTTCTATTCAAATTCAAAATTGTACTGTACTATCAGCGATATATTGTTGTCTCCCTCTTTCGACAAATGTACTTATTGTGAGTCGCTAAAAGCGTCTGCCAAATGTCCTAAATGTAAATAGAAATGTAAATACTTAATCAACCAAAGATTAAGACTGGAACACACCTACGTAGAGTAGCAGTCCTAGGTGCGTCCCACAGCTACAAAGGTTGTCGATGCAAAGTCAATACCGATGTAAAAGACATTGAAAGCAGCAGTTGCACACAATGTGGTATTTCTTAATAGAACGGTTAAGGATCATCGACCACTTGCAACAGTTGTTTGAAGCAGGCCTTAAAACCCTTTGTTATCGGCAGGCTTCTTTTAAGCCTTTTATAGCGGCCCTCCCTTGTTTTAATCCCCTTTTTACTTCATTTATTCTATTTTGATCTATTTTCATAGTTTGTTCCTTGTTCCTCCTTTTATCTTCTTATTTCCTCTTATCTCGTCTTTTTTATTTGTATTTTTTTAAATATTTTCATTTACCAGTCTTTTTACCTGTGAAGCGCTTTGAGATTTGTCTCTGCAGATGAGAATGTGCTACACAAACTCAATGTATTATTATTGTTATTATTACTACAGTGAGCTGGTGATGTGTCTCGTATTTTGTTCTGTAACTATATAATATGGTGGATTTCACCACATAACATTATTATTTCTTAACCCAATTTGCTCTACACCATTGAAGTAACGTATATTAAAGGTGCTTTAGGTAAGTTGAGAGCTGTAAAAAGAGAGAGAATAAAAGAGCAGAAGACAGCAGAAGATATGGTATTTCTAACAAATTACACTCAGATAATAGCTCTTAAGTCTTACCTACAGCACCTTTAATATGTGATAACCCTCCTTGTTGATGTGAATACATCTCATACAATGGTACTGAAACTCTCATCTCATCTATAATTCTTTGACAGCATACAATGAAGGGTGGAATGGGCAGCTCGATGGAGTCTGAATTGAAACGGCAGTGAAACTGGTAAAAGCAACCGTTGCCTCAGACTAAGAGTCAGGGTTGTGTGTTTGTTATAGCTGTATTTGTCCAAAGGGGGTACTTGTACCACTAGGGGTACTTTGAAGGATTGCAGGGGGTACATGAACAAAGGGTTAGGGTTAGGGTTAGAACCCTAACCCTAACAAAAATGCATAGTAACAAGTTTGGTGAATCTTTCCAATAAGAGCATATCACTTTAACGTTAAAGGGGTTGGCTAACATCTTATTTCTAGAAGGGTTACATTAGTAAAAAATAGTTTGAGAACCACTGTGTTATAGTACCAGGTGGGCAGGAAGTGGGTCCAGATGTTAAGCGTCTCATTGGTCAGCTGGAAGAGGCTGAGGATGCAGTCGGTGGCGGAGCTGCAGGGGTGGCGGTAGCCGGAGATGATGCTGTCCTCATGGAACACCTGGGGAGACAGCACACCTGGATCACACCTGGATCACAGCTGCCTCACAGGCACCCGCACTGCTGCGCAGTTATACCACACTAAGACATGTTGCACCCCTGTTGGTGTGGATGCTTTTGCTTGCATTGCAGTGACAGGCTTTCAAATGGACACACACAGACACTGTACCAAGTACCAGTGTCAGTTAAGCCAGGGTCAGTCAGGTAAATAAGAAAAGAATTTGGGTGGTGTTGGGTCTGGCTTCTATGTGTATATTGCATTGACTTGTGTGTGTGTAAAACAAACGAACCACAAACCACCACCAGGTACAATCCACGAAGAAAAGAAAAGCACAACTTACTTTGGGCACTTGGTTGATGGTGAAGCCTCGAGGTAGTCTGAAGAGGCTGAGCATTGTCACACAAGAGCCGGCTGGCTGAGTGAGATCTGAGTTTGAAGTGAAGTGGCAGGGAAGTAGAGCCAGACTATACTGTTTGTTGTTGCCATGCTGCTCAGGTAGCCCCGCCCCCTTCCACACCTACCAGCTCCTCACCAATCTGGACTATCATGTATACCTGGACCACACCCACTCTCACTCTCTCTCTACCTCTCTCACTCATTGTGGTTCTCCTCCCTCACCTCTTGTTATTCCTGTCAGTTACAAATGAAAACATGTCCAGTCTGAGTTGCGTGATGAGGTGACAGCCCAGTCTGTCAAGTACTCATCACAACAGCAACAATAGAACCAGTACACACACACACACAAACACCTCAGTACTGCACCTTGTAAAACCAACAACATCATATATAGTGAGTAAATATTAGCGTTAAGCTCCAAATTCACCAAAAAAAAGAGAGAGAGAGAACAGCAGCAGAGAGTTTTCAAACCATTGTACTTCCCATGTCACCCTGCTGGCGTGTCTCCCCACTCCACCCCTGCTGGGGGGCGGTGTACAGACAGACAGGCTGAATGGGAGGTGGAGCACAAGGTGTGAGATTCCCCACAGGTCAACAGAACGGCAGGTACCTCCTCAGGTTGTTATCTTACTCAAATCTTGGAACAATAGAATCAAACAGGTTTCTCGTACACCGTAGCCTCGCGATTACATAAGTGTGTGTTCTCCTCCCGATACATTTTCAGTGTTTGTGACCATTTACAACGTGTGCGAGAAGAAAAATAAATCAGGGTGTTCCTGGAATAAATGTCCACTGTAAGATGTGAAATATGTGACCAAAGTTTAACAGAATGGTAAAACAATCAATGACTTATTCCACTAGCAGCTAGATGCAAATTAAGAGTGACCGGGCACCTTAGATGAATCATAATCTCAGTCTGTGCGCCGCATACTGTCGTAAGGTAGATACATAACACTTAGTCATAATAATTCATACCTATACGTAGTGTTCTACACATGAAAGCACGCGTTTGTTTGAAGCTTGCTTCAATATTTAGGGCCGTTCCAGATGACGCCTGATCCTTTATTTTGGATTTTGGCTGACATCTTCGCCAGCGTTTGACTTTGAACTTGGACACACATACATAATACGTGCTGTTGACATGCTGCGCACATGCCGTGATTATCATATTCACAATGTGTTGTTTGTGTTGTTGTTTTTCAACCGTTTTGTCCTGTCCATGTCGGCTATTTCTTATTGTTGCAATGTAGTACAACACAAATACTATTAGGCAACACACCTTTACAGAATGTACGATTTCAGCTTCTCATGCCCATATTCAAACAAGACCAATTGCTGCAGATGGTTTAATATAATATAATATAGAACCTAATAAATATATAATATTAGATTATATAATACAATATCATATCATATTTTAGCCAACCCATGCCTTTTGGTAAAACAGCAAACATTATTTTGTTTGTATGTGTGTATGCACGTGTACATGTTATATTAAAAGGTAGTATTCAGTATTGTTGGAACTAAACCAACATCCGTGTGATCAACATGAGGAGGCCTTGAAGCGGAACAGAGAGGCCTGACACCCATTCTGTGCTCATGAGGAAAACAGGTCTATGTTGTAAACCCAAGCATCTGGGCAAACAATAAGACAGTTGAAACTAAGATGAGGGCATGAACTGAGGTCATAAGATAGCAAGGAACTTGGAACTGTCTATGCACACAACGAAGGAACTCTTCACCGGGGTCTTGACCTGACTGCAGTTTGTCGCTGTAACCGACTTGAATGGGCAAATGCTCACCTTCGATGCCGTCTAGCACTTTGGAGAAGTGTTCTCTTCGCGGATGAATCCCGGTTTTCACTGTACCGGGCAGATGGCAGACATGGCGTCATGTGGGTGAGCGGTTTGCTGATGTCAACGTTGTGAATATGGTGGCGGTGGGGTTATGGTATGGGCAGGCATATGCTATGGACAACGAACACAGGTGCATTTTATTGATGGCATTGTGAATGCACAGAGATACCGTGACGAGATCATGAGGCCCATTGTTGTTCCATTCATCCACCACCATCACCTCATGTTGCAGCATGATAATGCCCGGCCCCATGTTGCAAGGATCTGTACACAATTCCTGGAAGCTGAAAACATCCCAGTTCTTGCATGGCCTCCATACTCCCCGGACATGTCACCCATTGAGCATGTTTGGGATGCTCTGGATCGGCGTATACGACAGCGTGTTCCAGTTCCTGCCAATATCCAGCACCTTCGCACAGCCATTGAAGAGGAGT
>OMKP01055502.1:0-12113 GCA_900302375.1 Bathygadus melanobranchus | reverse complement strand
CGCTGCTTGTGGCTGTGTGGGATTTAAGACCGAGGGCATTTGGATAATTCAGTCGGTACGAGGTCGAAATGTGGTCATATAGCCAAACAAATCATTGAAGGCCAAATTAAGAGCTGTAATTTGAGAGTAATTTGTTAGAAATACCATAGCCATCCATCTGCTATTAGTGAGCACAATGCTCTGTGAGAATATCTGTTCTGGCTGACTGCGCCTGCCTCTGTAGGAGACCATTTTGAATTTAGACTTCTCTTGGCTCATTTCTGAACAATCAGGGCCTCTCTTCTCTGAGGGGATTTCATCTTGCCTGTCAATCACAGCTCCACCACAGGGGCGTGAACGTAATGCTTTTCAATGGTGGAGAAACTCAGAGAGGGAGGGCTGTTTTTGGGATGGGTTGTTCATTTTCAAAATCTCTCCCTCAAACTTGCAAATCGTACGCCAGCTTTAAGTAGACGCTCACCTCATTGGCTGGTCCGGCTGCATTGGCCGGCTGCGCCTGGTGCTGCTCCAACCAGTGGGGAGCGCCACCGTGGACAATCTGTTCCCGGAGCCACACCAGGCTGATGAACGCACACAGGGTGCATGTGACTACGAAGCAGCCCTGCAGACAGTCAGCCAGCAGGTTCTCCCTAGAGCGACACACAGATTACACACATCATCTCACACAGATGCACGCAGGCAGACGAACAGACACAGCAGTCAAGTCAAAATGGAGGGTTTGCATGCCTCAGGGTCG
This sequence comes from Bathygadus melanobranchus, assembly GCA_900302375.1. Taxonomy (NCBI): domain Eukaryota; kingdom Metazoa; phylum Chordata; class Actinopteri; order Gadiformes; family Macrouridae; genus Bathygadus; species Bathygadus melanobranchus. Next base: position 11,377 of record OMKP01055502.1, on the reverse strand, counting down.
GAGGGCTGGGTTATCATAGCAACCTCTTTTGTTATTAAGTGTAATTGAGATTAGAAAGTCTTTTACGAGAGAGCCCTGTACATGTTTACAAAAAAACCTGAAAAATACAAGATGCATCAACAAACAAGCAGATATGTGATTTTGATGACTCTTTGGGACTCACGTGGATAGCATGTCCAGCGGCAGTGTCAGGAGGGAGCTCACAGAGCCAGTAAACAGACACTTGTAGATGCGACCTGCCAGAATGCAGAAGGGCCAGTCAGAGGACACACATGACAGACATTTGCAGTTTCTCGTGTAAGGTGTGTCGAAGTACTCTTATGTGTACTTGGGAGACCGTCCGTGTGCTGTGCAAATTTGTACAAAGAGTAAACACAAAAACAAACAAAAACATCACATTCATGTAAATGGTAATCCTGTTTCGTTTAAGAGGTAAACCATTTAAACGGACCACCATTTGTTAAACGTGATCGATTTCTTTGTTGCCATTTCATAAATGTATTACTCAATTTGATTTGTCAATAGCCTCAATAGAGAAAAGACAACATGCACTGGGGCCCGGACACACGGACACACACACGGACACATACACGGACACACACACACACGACACACACTGTGTGTGTGGGTGTCCGTGTGTGTGTGTCTGTGGAACTGTATAACATTGTCATGTAAGCTACTTTGTAGTCACTATCAGAGTGCCTCACAGGTTTAGCAAAAGGCTGAACACAACAACTGGAACACATTCTGCAACTGCTTTGACTTGTCATTTAGTTGGGCTTCATTCTTAGTCAAAACTGTGAATTGACCATTAATTTATATACTTAATGACACGTGTTTTGATAACACATAAAAAAACACAAAGTCAATGAGCTCAATTCACTTGCCACGTATGTATGCATGTATGTATGTATGTATGTATGTATGTATGCATGTATGTATGTATGCATGTATACCACATACATGCGGTGAGAGGAACCACACCGAGCCATGCGAAGGCCACCAGTGTGTAATGGAACCAGTAGCGAATGGCCGTGCCCACGCTGGTCAGCAGCCCAGCACAGATGTCCTGGATGGGCAACCGGGAGGGCATGTCCGGGGAATAAACTGAGTAAAGACACACAGAGAGAGACAGACAGAGAGAGAGACAGATAGAGAGAGAGCTATGAACCAGACGTACATTGGGGGGGGAGTGAGTCTGGGGTTGAGTGAGGATCCACACCTGTGATGCATTGGCTAATCAATGCACACAAGTTAAACCAGCCATACATTCCGGGAGTGCTGACATGTCATTCATTATACCACCTGCTCCACCTGCTTAAACAACCAACAGCGGCTTCCCATCAACTGCCTGTGCCCTGTCAGAGGAGCCCCAGAAAAGCCACTTATGTGGCAGGGAGATTGCCACATGGGGGGGGGGGGCTACATAACACAGCTGGTGTGTAATGTCTGAAGTAACATTGAAAGCACAATAACGTTAGCGGGCTTCGCTACAAAAACTCATTCAATGCATCTGCTGCTGTACACATTTTTTATGTTGTACCCATTATGTTAACTGTGGTCCACATAAAATGAAAACACATTGAAGTCCATAATCCATCTAGGCCCGGGCACTTACTTGGGGTGAAAGCAAATCTGTGCTTGCATAATTCACAATACTCCTTTCTGCTGTGTTTGAGCCACTGGACCAAGCTGTAAGGAGAGATCACACAGATAAGAATCAGAACCAAGTTCCAAAAACTTTGACAGACGCTGACTGGACCTTTTCCTTTTTGAGCCCAAGCATGCCCAGCACTGCTTGGGCTTTTAGTCCTCTCCAGTCGTAAGCAATCGCACAACACAACACAACAAAACACAACACAGGACCCCTAACAAGGTCTTCTTCAAACCATAGACAAAAACATGTACAGAAATGACCTTTCATTTGTATTTATTGAAGCATCACTGTTGAAGATGTTAACACACACACAAGGCACAGTTTGTTGTTTCCAATTAACTGGACAAAACATGAATTGACTGCACCAGATCACCTATCAGACAACCATATATGAGGACAACTAACAAAATCCGTGCAGACAGAACTGGATTTGAGTGGGGATTGGAAATGCTCAACAGGTGTTGAGTGCCCTTTCACGCAAAGCGCACTAAAAAGTTAGCGCCAAAAATAAACACATTAAACCATGTGAATATGTTTAGCATGACATCAAATCAATCAAATCACAGGACATTGGTCCTTTTATTAGCCACACAGAAATACACCTCAATACATGCTGTGAGCGGCGACACATACACACACATGCATTTTAAGTGGTCGCCGGTGGAATGTATCCTGGGCAGCCATCAGTGCGGCGCCCGGGGACCAAGTCCAAGTGCTCAGTCCTGTCTTGGTCAGGGACAGGACCGAAGAGCAATCTGTTCTTCTGCATGTTTTTCTTGTGGGGTTCTATGGGGGGAACCCGGGTGAGCACGGGGAGAACATGCAAACTCCACACAGAAAGGCCCGGGCCCCGACATGTTGACATGTTGCACCATGCGGGACTTGAACCCACAACCTTCTTGCTGTGAGGCAACAGTGCTACGCACTGAGCCACCGTGCCACCATTGCAATGTAGACACGCTCCTCTGGACTCAACAACACAGCTTTACCATGTTATGCTACCAAAGTATGCTAGCACGAGAAACAGCTAATGCTCTGAGTTATTCCAGTAATTTACCTGGCATCTATGTCGTAACATAGCCAAGAGGTGGACATTACCAGCTGATTGTGTAAGGCACTGATTATTACACCAGCATGCTGGCTGGGCACAAAATAACGGCCAGTTATCTTAGCGTGCATCATTTCAACATATCTTTCATCTGTCATTCACAGCCAAAGATCACCCCAGGATGAAGTAAACATCCCACAGAGATGGGGGAAAAACTAGCTCTCGTCTCTGCATTGTGGGGGAGGGCTGTTGACAAATGCAAGTCAACAATCCACTACAGAACATTCCAGGCCTGGCTTGTGCCTCAGAGTCTGTTTGCATTCAACGTCGGTTCTCTTGTAACCACTGACAGTGTACACAAAGGATAGAGGGAGAACACAACATAATCAGAAAGAATAACATCAAATGACATAACTCCACCTGACATCCAACATAAAGAAAGGAAAGCTGACTTGAGTTTCAACAAAAGCGTTATAGGCATCCCAACTACAAAAAAAACATAACGGTTGGGAATATTGCTTATTGTCAGTAGGGAGGCAAAATATACGTACCATTCCTGGTGTATGAATTTAATACTGCCAGTGCAGACACAAGGGTGGTAGAGGGGCTTGTCTTGCGTCCCTTCAGACCGGCACACCCGACAAATATCCGCTGCAAGTGTGTCAGAGTTGAAAGAAGAAAAGGGGTTAGAGCGGACAGTGGCTTGATTAGAGCAGTCTGAATACATTGCAATAGTATGTCACTACTACTACATTTTAAGACATTACATTCACTAATAAACGCTTGTAGGAGACTGGCGATCATCGCCATAACATTGCATCCCGGATCTTTCTGTACTCTTCTGTAAAAGACGCCTAACGTATATTGACGTCTAACGTGTTTCACTGATTTATATTAACAGCAGAAAGAGCTAGGATGTCTAACAAACAACATACCAACACAGCCGGGGTACTTTAAATAAAGCTGTTAATAGCTGGCTACCTCTAGAAGCTATGCAGGCTGGATTATGTATTTACCTTCCTCCGCTGTGTCCATTTTAATTCAAACGCACCGGGTACAATGTTTTCAAGAGTATCCTCTATTGTGGACCCATCCGCGACACATATAATAAGATATATCTAGCTTAGAGAGCCAGAAAGATGAATATCCTTGGGGGTCGGATACATTGACAGTCCTAAAATGGTGTCCACAGAAATTAAATATCAGCGCTGGTTTTAGTACGCCCGATCAATGTCACTGTAAGGAACTAAAACTATGGCAAATTATAGTTGTTTTATGGCATATTTCTATCTTAAGCTGCGGATCACATTGCATTCTGTTAGTCCGTACATATGATGAAAGAGGAAGAGAATACAGCTAGCCAGTTAACCTCGCTAGCTAGCCAGCTCCGTGTTAGCTTCTGGTACTACGACAGTAGTCCCTGATTTACGGCAGCAAACTTCCGTGACTGTTCAGTCGACCTGCAGTCGACCAAATGGAAATGTACAGTTTATAATTAAATTACATTTATTTTTTTACATAATGCCACTTGATTGTGTTCGCGACTACATTCAATTCTAAAAATAAATATCAATTTATTTATAGGGACATAAAAACAAATGTTTTGTTCAATAGTTTACAACTGTTTACAGAAAGTAAAGAGCGACATCTAGTGGCAGAAATTGTTTCAACACGTGACCAGCCAAAAATCGCAAAGAAGTATGCGTTTAATGAATAACAAAAACATTTAGACGGATATCAAGGGTCATTTTTGTCCTAAAGTTCCCGTTCATGTCTTTTAGTATTATTGGGAGAATAGCATCTTGCAAACGAATACAAACTAATGGCGCAACATTAGTCACTCGTTCTGTCACATGTTCTCAATAATATGTATTTCACTTTATTATTATTATGTGACAGAGTCATTGTATGTCATTGTATGTGTATTGTACGTGTTTTTATTCATTGAATCTATGCCAAGTGCCCATCCAAGCGGACGGCGCCGTGGCTTAGATGGTTAAAGCGCCTGTCTAGTAAACAGGAGATCCTGGGTTCGAATCCCAGCGGTGCCTTTTGAGATACCCATTTGGGTAGGAAACGACGTCGTGTTCAATGCCGATTAAGATTAAGTTCATGTTGCCTTTCAGAGCGCGCATGCTGATTGGTTTTAGATGGGGCGTTCAAGTACGTAATCACGTGAAACGCTGTTCCTCTGAAATGTTTTCGCCTTTTTCCTCTAGTCAAGAGGTGGGTCGTAGTTTCGTGTAAAGGTAGGTAACAAGAACCAATGCGACAGTTCTGCGTAAATGATATTAGTAAATGAACAAAATCGCTTCTTTTTTTTTAAAGCGGCGCAAATGCAAACAAACGATCACATAAAAAGGGTGAATGGTGAGAATTGTGTGCCAAGAAGTGTGTTAAACGTCATGTTCCCAGCTATTTCACAATCACCCAGAACCAATGCCATTTGGACAATTTTATCTAGTTATCTGAGCACATTCTCTCTCTCTTTCTCATTCTCACCAGTGACACTCATTCTCTGTCCGTCTTTCCTCCCTGCGCATGTTAGTGTTTTATATTGTGTGCATATGTTATTGTATTAAGTTTATAAATATGTGTTTTATGTGTGCTTTCAGATGGCAAACGAAGCAAAGCCGTGTCCATGTGAAATTGGTGACCGTATGGAATACGGTGGACTTGGGCAAGAGGTGCAAATAGAACACATGAAGTCTTACGTAGTGACACCATCTACTGCGTCTGACAAGGCCGTGATTGTCATTCATGATATCTTTGGATGGCGATTGCCTAATACTAGATATATTGCCGATTTGTTGGCGGCCAATGGATACACGTGTGTAAACTGCCTGCCTACAGCACACATATTCATCGTAATAAAGCTTGAATTGAGTGTTAATGTCAAGATGGTGTGAATTACTGGCTAATTGTTGTTCTTTTGCCATGCTTTATAGGGCGGTGTGTCCAGATTTCTATGTTGGGAAGGATCCTTGGGACCCAACAAGTGACTGGTCAAAATTCCAGGAATGGCTCAAGGACAAAAACGCCACCAGCATAAACAGGTGACTCTATCTCTATCATCTTATTCATTATATTTTTCTGCATGTAGGCTACTTTATAATGAAACATTCCTGCATTTAATAAACGTCTTTATTATTATTTGTGTATCATTAACATGGCAATAAAACACATTGTGGCTCTAGCAATGCGACAAAATATTGATCATGCAGGGATGTGAAACCATGTCAAAACCAGTTGTATTTTAATTAGCCTCCCATATGACAATACTGGATCTCTGAGACTTGTTTCTGCTCCAGAGAGGTGGATGCCGTTTTGAGGTTCCTGAGGGAGCAGTGTGGGGCCAACATCATTGGAACAGTGGGCTTCTGTTGGGGGGGTGTAGCCGCACATCACCTGGCCCTTGTCTATCCAGAGGTTAAAGCTGTGGTCTCCGTCTACGGTAACGGGCACTTTGGATAAAAGTGTCTGCCAAATGCCCTAAATGTGAATGAAATATGTATTTTGTGCGTTGATGGTGACAGGTATCATACGTGAAATGGAGGACTGCTTTGAATTGAAGAGCCCCATTCTGTTTATCTTTGCTGAGAAGGATGTGGTTGTACCACTTGACCAGGTTTGTTTGTTCTAAAAACATTTTGTTAAAGGGCCCCTATTTTACCACCAGGTGTGAGTGTGATTAGCCATTACATGCAGTTTCAATTTAGAAAATTAATCTCTGCACATGTGGATAAATGCATCTTCCCCTAGGTCAGCACTCTCGAGGCGAGACTGAAAGAGAAATGCACAGTGGACTACAAGGTGAAGATCTTCCCGGACCAGACTCACGGGTTTGTCCACCGCAAGAGTGAAGACGTTAACCCCGCTGACAAACCGCACATTCAGGAGGCCCGATCAGACATGCTCAACTGGCTCAACAAATACATGTAGAAGAGTAGCACAGAGACGTGTCCCGTTGCCAGGGCCCCAATTATGTCGACTTTAAACACGAGATCCTTCTTGTTGTACCGTAGCGTCAGTGATATATTTCCCCCTTTGTTTCCAAATTTACTTATTATAAGTCGCTTTGGATAAAAGCGTCTGCCAAATGCCCTAAATGTAAATGTAAATGTTCACTCACATTAAAAGGTGCAATAAGTCATCACAATCATCGATTACTTATTGCACCTTTAAACTAGAGGTCATTGTAAAGAAAACAGTAACTGGGTAAGAAATGCTTCTGGGACTGTTTTGACACAATAGGGATGTTGACAATACACCCAGATGGATATTAGTGACTGAGTTGTGAAAGCACAACTATGCATGTCAAATTGGCTAATATAGGCACAATCATGTGGAGAATTCATATTCATGTCAACAATGTTAAGACAAAGAGATATGCATCCATATTGCAGGATTAGTGATGCATGGCAGATGAACTGCATTATAAAAAGCACATTACACATTAGCTTTGCTAGACTGGTAGAATTGGTGTGCCATACCCTCATCTTGTATTTACTATATCTATTGAAGGATCTCACCATATATAAAGACATTTCAATGCTGAGTTTCTGGGTTTCTAATTTCAATGACAACAGCACTTATGTGGTAAGGAGCGGTAGACAGTATGGTTTGAACACTGCTCAGGAAGTCTGTTTTAGCTTAAGTGAAGTCTGTCTGGAACGGATAGGCGGTAAGTGCCTTGCTCAGAAGCACTTAGTAAGAGATGAGCAAAGAGGTTCTAATAAGAAGATACGCCACTTTGCTGAATATGTGATGCTACACCAGGGGCGCTGTTGAGCATCGACGTAGTGAAATGAGAGTAACGCGATAACTGCCAACTACTCATGTACCAGATATTTAGATTAACCGTGGCAACAATTTCAAGACACGAATGAGACTTTAATATATTTTTTTTAATGACAAATATCAAGTATTCAAGGCATCTGTAAACCAATTGCTCAGAAACATCATTTAGACTTGTTTTGTTATTTTTTTTTGCTCCTGAGGAACACAGAGCGAAGAAGGAGAGCCTGGCCTTCAGAATACAACATTAGTCCATAAAAGGCAAACACCTTCCAGTTTCCAAATACTGATTTTTGAAGCAAATCTACCTGAAGTCATATGTATCGCAGGAGGAGTAGTAGAAGTAGTAGTAGCCTAGGCATCTGTATTCATCAGAAAAGTGACTTGAACCTATGGAGGTGTACAGTTGGAAATGAGTCAATACCAGAGCCTATACCTCATCAAGTATGGCCCAAGTCACCGAGAACGTCAAGCTTCTGTTCAGAATCAGACATGTTTGGTTGTATTGGAGTCATGGGGGCACGTTTTTCGACTTTTCTGAATTCAGTTTCCCCACCCAGCCAACGTTTAGAACAGAGATGGAAACAAGATGGCCGCTAGGTGAATAAGGCCCATTGCAAGTCATCACATGCAGGTATTGGTGCATTCCTAGATACAGTAGGAGTGAGAAAGACCTTGTTCTCGTCCTCTGACGTCATCTATTGCAGCTCAACCCGTCTGTGTTTGTTTTTATCCCTTTCATTTTCTTTTTTTTACAAATAGTTTTCAATATTGTGCAACTGTAACAAGTAATGTGTTTTTAGACATGAAATGATGAGAAATGATTTCAGGCGTGCTATTGGAGGTTATTTATGGGTAGAGTAATCTCAGATCCAGAAGTTCAAAGTCTCATTCGTGAGACTGTGGGTGGGAGTAATGGGGTAAGAGCTGGATAGGTTCAGGTTGGATTTGGGGTGTGTATGTGTTGACCTGGGTTACCAGAACCTGGACTACGAGGACCTGGTTTACCAGGTCAAAAAGGAGGAATAACACAAACGGTAGAAAAAGAGGAAACAAGGATGAGATAATCCATAACCATATAATACAACGGGACTCCTATGGACGTATGTCTATGCATTGTTTTCTGTGTTTCTTTGTACAACCACAAAGTCAGTGCAGTAGTAAGCTGTCAGAATTACAAAGATCAGTGTGATGGACAACTGTAACATAACTGTAACATCTGTTTGTGCAGTTACTAGCAGAGTAATGTACAATGTGCATTTCTCCATGCTCTCTTTGTGTATTGTGTATTCACTGATCAATCATCCAGAATAGTGTTTTGGTTAGACAAATAAAAAAAGAAAAAAGAAAAGAAAACGGCATTCTGGGTATTGTAGTAACACAAATGATTTCTCTTAACAAAAGGTTCATTGAAATTAAAACAGTTGATTTATCACAACCCTTGCTGTTTAAATATTGTTCAGGCACCGAGAAGCGAATATAATGTTGTTTCGGTGTTTTTATTTTCATTCTTTTAAAGGTTTTTTGTTTCCATGTTAATGACTACAATGTTACGGGTTAGTTATAAATAGGCTTCTAACTATGAGCTGTGTAGTTATCTTAAATTATTTACATGAGCACAGTAATATGTAATTTGAGGTACTACTTCTTAACGATAACCCTAAGATTATACTCCATCATTTGGCATTTGTCACGCACACACTTTCAAACTACAATGAAACGTGGGCAAAGGTTAGGTAGGTAAAGGTTTAATCACCGCACAATCTTCCCATGGAAATAAAATCGCCGAGTTGGGTCAAATGTGCTCGAACGCTGGAAATCGTAAAATCGTAGTCGTAGGTCAGCAGAATGAATCAAAACGAACGAGCGAAAGAAAAGTCCTTTCAATAACGGCTATGTTGTGCTTATTGTTCGTTTTGTAAGCGAAAATCACCTTTGCATACACTCGTCTTTATATAGGCACCACAATGTGATTTTAACCATGTGTACAATGGAAAAGATTTTTTATTATTTTTCGCGATAAACTGGGGCTTAAGTGATTTGTGTGGAAAGTGAAACATTGTGCAGTGATTATAGCTGATATTTAACCCATTGCCAACTGTTCACTGTTCAATAGCACGACAGACCTGCTTACGGAAACATTCATCGGCCTTCCTAAACAATCATCATTTTGTCCACTAGAGGGCCTCCAACACCCATGAATATATGATGTTTGATAAATGGCCTTCATCAGTTACATGCTCACTGCTCTAATTTCTTACAGCCTAAAACGACTACTAGATAAGTACTATGTACATCTGATGACGAGTAAGAAGCCATTAAAAGTACAAAGCCAAAACGATGAACACGTCTCACCTGTTGTTGATTGCTTGAATGCAATGGATCACAACATCAATAAAAAAAAAAAGAACTAATATCTGGGCCTGATTTGTTAAAAAAAACACAGCAGTACCCAAACACGACAGTACTTATGTCCAAAAGTAATGAGTCACTTCACATACGCATCTGGTTCCAATTATGTATACGTCACATCTGTAGGACCTACAGTAGTTTAAGCACGTGATAAGACAGGCTATTGTACTTCCCCTTCCCTTTTCTTTTTTTTTTTGCTCGTAACGAGTAGAAGACGCGCGATGACCTAGCGGGCAAAAGACGCAAGCTACTTCTCTGGATTAATAGAATAGACGACAGTGAACGAAATCCGTTATAAACGCTGTTTGGCTACCATTTGATGCGGGGTCGCGGGGCACTACATTTAAGATGGAACAACGAATAAACCCCCCAAACATGACAGTATAAGCACACGGACGTCCCCTCGCCGGGGAGGACGAGGTTGGCTCTTGGGTGTAGTTAGCTAGTCAGCCTGGTAACTAGCTAGACGGACTGGCCGCTATAGAGGCACTGTTACGCAAACGGGGAAGCAGGGTTAGGTCGTTTGGAGCGAATAAAATAAAAGATACAATACTTGAGTCCATTTGAAAAGACACGAACGACACGTCCGGTGTAGACCACAATAAAACACTGATGGGAATTACATCATTGGCGGGCTTACAAGGCCCGGCGTACATCACGAAAAGGCCGACGTCTTCGCATGGAGAGAAAAAGTGATTTTCAGATCAGTCAAAGGCTTTCAGGGGAAACAGAACAAGCTGTACAGTACTAGGTAAGGGAGGAGCTGTGTGTGTGTGTGTGTGTATATATATATATAGAGAGAGAGGGGATCTTGCATAGTACAGGTTGAAGAAATTGTGCTTTAGGTGCAGCGTGTATGTCGAGTGGTCCACCTTCTCTCCAATCAGCCTAGGGAAGAATATAATGCCCTGTCCCCCTCTTAATGTTAATGGTAGCACCATGTTAATGTCTTGTTGCCGAACCCTGACACGGACGCCTGGCCTTCTGCGGATGCTTCTGCGGTGTCTAGGCTGCAGATGTGGATATGGACAACGAAGTAAAATTATTTAAAGAGCATCTTACAGCGTCCCCCTCTCTCGTCTACATTAATGGCCAGCCCTTTAAAAAACGGTGTCAAGAGCGCTTCTGAGTTTTGCCGGTATCTCTACCTGTCGGCCATAGTCATCAGAGCGCTCTGATTGGTTGCTAACTCCGACGCCGCTGTGTGTTGCCGCGGGAACGGGAGCGGGAAGGCACGCGCCACAATGACCACCGAGCCCCCTCCCCTCCCTTTCACACGAGTAAAGGGTCCGCCCCTCAGACGTGGGCGGAGCCTCTGTGATGATTGGCCACAAGGATGGGCGGGCTTATTGCTTTGAGGTCGTTGCCAGGGCAACTGAGGCTGCTGTGGCCGTGGTTGAGCAGGAGGGCGGTGGTGGTGGCGGCGGCGGTGCCGGGGGCGTGGTCGGGCCGCGCGGGGATGA
>OMKP01055455.1:0-25000 GCA_900302375.1 Bathygadus melanobranchus | reverse complement strand
GGTCACTGGCTTTTCACTAAGGGGGGGCGGTCTACTTGATTTTTAGGTGTAATGTAATACCTAACTTTATACATGTTATAATAATATAACACATCATCGGCTAGGGTGTGTAAAGGTTCTGGGTCCAGGATGCCCTAACCCCCTACCTGCTCCGTAATTACCTGCATCTGAATTAACTTGTGTTGGATGAAACCATTCGCTGAACATCTCATAGTAGTACTAATTACTCGTTAGTGTTACCCTTACGATGTTGTATATTTGGTTGAATGTGGTTATGTATTTAATAAACACAGGTTTGCAAGACGGTGCATCTTTTGAAATGTGACTTCTCTTTGATTTTCTCATTCTAGCTGCCTGTGCTTTTCTCCACTGTGATCAAGTCTACCAAACTGAGTCCTAACCAACTGGATTCCAGCACTCTGCTAGCCATAGGCCACATGGTTTGTGGAGCGACAGCCTCTGAAATACAAACTTTCAATCCTGTGGAGTTTGGGTGAGGATTCTCAGTCTTTTTAAAACGTGCTTCATGAGCCACATCACATTACTTTAGTATTTAAGAAAGAACACAGAGAAAATCATTAGCCTCATGAGACCATCCTGTTAGTCACGTTTGCCTTTTGCAATGAACATCAGTCTGGCCTTTGTTTTGGCCTTTGATTTGTTTGAACAACCTAAGGCTGCGGCCATATTTGGAAATCAATTGCTGCCCAGCCGGGCAGCAATTGATTTCGATTGAATCCGTTTTAAGTAAAGCAAAAACATTATTTTCTGAGAAAAGCCTTCCGTGCAGATTTGCTGTTCATCTTTTAACATCGTTATTCAGTCTATTTTGGATAAAAACTGTTGATTCCTCCGTAGATCGCACATCACTAGCTTAAAGATATTTAATGCTTGTTCTTGACGATCTACTACTGACTATATAACTACTGACTATCACTGTTACACGCCACGCTCCATCAACCCTGCTTGTGATATTGTCACTATTGTCAGTGATCACATGAACACTGATTGAGTTTTTTTTGTACTTCATACATTATCAAAGACAAATGTGATCATACACCAACACAGTGTTTAAACGATATACATGTACTGACTCACACAACAGTTTACCTCATTACACCGTATCCCATCATTATACGAGCTGGAGAATTGTCATTGTTTGTTAGATTTGATTACATTAGACTCAACTATATTGTGTAGTACAAGTACACAGCCAACAAAATGCAATTATTTAGTAGTACAGTGTTATTCACAAGTCCACTATAGTCTTGCTGGCAACTCACTGCAAATCGGGCCGCTACAAGCCACAAGTGTCGCCCGTCTGGCTCTACCGTAAACAGTTCACGCTCGCACACGTGTGGTGCAGATCAGGCAGTGACAGCGCTCCTTGTTTGTCAAACTGATACTCCCTTCCCCGAGCGCTGATTGGTCCTAGCATTTTTCAACTTTTGGAAAAAGCTTTCAATGGAGGCCAGACCAATCTGCAGAGAGAAACTGATCAGGATGGTCTCAGGAGGCTAGAAATGTGTATCTTTCCTGACAAATTGCTCTTCTTTTGTTTTCTTGGATGCTGTGCTACTGTGGCGTCCCCTGCTGGCCACAGTAAGGCTGTGCTGTGGTTGGGCCAGTTGAGGCTGGCCTGTTCTGAGCAGCAGCTTGCTGCCATGGTTACTCTGCTAAGTCATAGCCTTGCCTTCGGTGCCATCAGTTCCTGGGGGCAAGATGTGTTCATAGAGATAGGCATTGTGGCGGGTAGGTGTCTTTTCTTCCCAAATAAGAGATAATCTATCAGACCAATGTGAGAATCCAACAGGTTGAATACATTGATGACCTATGACACTTCCTGTATGTCATTCTCAGGTCTTGCATGATACAAACTTTACAAATAAAGAAGAAACCTAGTGGTTTATAATGTCAGTGTGACATTGGTGGTCTCCATCTTTCAAGTTTATTTGTCATGTGATGATTGGAGAACGACGAGTAGAAGTCATTAATGGCCATGAATTTCAGGCCAATGTATTCCGATTCATAGCTAGCTTATTATCTCTACGTATTTGAGTAGCATGTATCATATTAAACTGCATGTGGATCCTACTGTTCACTCCGTACCTGTATATATATACTGTATATATATATATACAGTAATTCCCTTTAGCAGTGCCTTCTAAACGTAGTTCATGGCTGTGCCATCGTCAGAATGGTGGGTTAATGTTTGGTCCATGTGTTTTCTCCTTATCACACATCTATGTTGTGTGTGTGTGTGCAGCTGGACTTCCTGATATGTCCATGTCAGCGCTGGTAAAGGATCAGCTAGAAGGCATCACACCCCTGGCTATCTCACTCATTCCTCCAGAGAAGTTGGCTGTAAGTCTTCCATTGTCAGTATCTATTAATTGTCGTTACCATGTCAAAAACGTGAGCTCATTAACATTTCTCCGTGGAGTATAACTATTTCCAGTGTTCAAACTTAATGATCAAATGGAAGGCATGGTCCTTTGCTACTTATAGCCACAAAAAAAACCCTAGTCTCATGTTGTATCTTATTGTGATTGTCCTCTCTGGTTTCTGGCGCCCCCTGCAGGTGGTGTTTAGCACTAGCCAGATCAGCATGTTCTCCTACGAGCAGGCGGTGGCGGTGACGGCAAAGCAACGTGAGGCACTGTCTGACGCCCAGCAGAGCACCCTGGCCTTGGTCCTTACGCCCTGGGAGGACAGGCCTCTGGACCCCAGAGGTACCGCAATACAGACCTCCTTATCTGCCTGTTTAAATCAAGAGTCACCTTTAACCGTTTAAAGGTGACTCTTAAAGCCATATGAGCCATTTCTGAGTGAAACAGGATATTAGGGCAGGACTGAACATTGGGAAGAATCATGAAGGGGATTGATGAAGTATGAGTTGATATTATTTGAGTTGAACTCGCCTGCTCGGACTTGGTGGCATCATCACAAATGTCTTTTGGCTAGGTGAGACTGCTTAAACCAGCCACCAACCACACACATGCCACAGTGTTTTGAGTTGTTATTTAGCAGATTGTATTATCTTTCGACCAAGAGTCCCTATTGTTGTCAGCTTATTAGACTTTTTCCCCCTTTTAGGCGGAATAAAATAACATTTTAAAAACTCAACAATTTAATTTTCTTTCAAGAACCAACTGCAACTAATATCTGTTTCACTTAAAATGCAGGCAGTTAGAGGGATGGAATGCCATACGCAGCAAGATATGGATAGCAGCTAATAAAAACATTTTGGTCACAGTGTTTCCCTGGCAGTGCTACATTGAAAGAGAACGCAGACCTTTTCCATTCATATTTAGCACTGCCGAAATATTCATCTTGACCTAAACCTTTGACAAAAGACATTCATACCAATAAACAGTATATACTGTTCATATGCTCTTGATATGAGAACATCAGCATATTACCTGAATTTTAATCAAGTTTGATCTTATCTATTATACCTGAATTGTGGCTTTAAGTCAATGACATAATCAGCCTGTAGGCCTACTGACGCAGTGTTTTTACTGTAGCAAATGAGCACGTCTCGTCTTGCTCTACCTTGATGGATTCCATGCAGTAATCGACAGTTATGTGTTTGTGTCTGTGTGCAAGCACTTGTGTATGCGCTTGTACATACATGTATAGGTTTTCATGCATGTGTATGTTCATGTCTGTGTGTGTACATAAGTGTGGATGAGTTCATCTGTTCATGTGCATGCAATGAACAGATGTGTGTGTGTCTGTGTGTGCTCCCACGTGTTCATCTCTTCGTGTGTGTGTGTGTGTGTGTGTGTGTGTGTGTGTGTGCGCGCGCGCGTGCGTGCCTCCACAGGGCGGTCATCGGGGGTGACTATCAGTCCCAGTCATCTGTGTCTACTGCTGGGACTGCTGATCTGGCTGCTCTGCTCTACGCCCTCTGCCCTGGCACACGACCTCGATCGCCTCTCTGCACCCAGAGCAACCTCTCTCACCTCACCACCGGACCCTGCCTGTGTGACACCTGACCCACACAGCACTTCACACTGTCTGTATTTTAATGCATGAGTGTGTGTCATTTATTTTGTCTATTGTCCGTAAATTATTATTTACCTGTAAATAATGTAATCGGCTTGGGTTCTCAGAAAGGCGCTACTAATATATAAAGATATTATCAATGATTAACTTAATTTATGTTTATTTTCCTTGTAACAGCAGAGAGATAACCAAAGACATAACCCAATACACTATACAACATGTACTTAAACTCTGAAGAGAGAACACCATGAAGCTATAGGGTAGTCTAAGGTCTAAATACTAAGCACCGGCCGTGGTCATGTTGCCTTATCAGGGATGCAATGCCACACACAGAACAGAGAGCAACTGGTTTAAAATAACTAAATAAAGAATATATTTTCAAAACCATATGATAGTTTGGGTTGTAAATCTATTTTTTTATTATCATGAAATGTTATTGTCTATTTATTAAAAGTTATTTGGTTTGTCTGTAATATCCTAAGTGTGGTCTTATGTCACCGTTCTAAACTGTTTTCTCAGTTGATGTGGTTTTTGTATTGTATTAAATGATATGATTTGATCTATTAAAATAAAATGAAAACCTGACAGTGTCCACAATTTCTGCATAATTAACACAGTGGATATGATTTCTATAG
This sequence comes from Bathygadus melanobranchus, assembly GCA_900302375.1. Classification (NCBI taxonomy): domain Eukaryota; kingdom Metazoa; phylum Chordata; class Actinopteri; order Gadiformes; family Macrouridae; genus Bathygadus; species Bathygadus melanobranchus. The sequence continues at coordinate 20,354 of OMKP01055455.1, read as the reverse complement.
CACACGGCCCTATAAACTTTACCATGGCAGGTATTTTATTTTATTCGACCAGAGTCCTGAGTGACAACAGGTGAGGCCCCCCTCTGAATCCAGTGTATTATGTGACCAGTGCCGTCTAGAAGGCAGGAGCGGGAGGGGCGGGGGGGGCAACCAGGAGCCAACCAGGAGCCACACCGGGCACATGAGGAGGCAGCCGTCAGTGAGTCGCTGCTCCGCTGACTCAAACCGGCCGGGAGTCGGATCCTGTCAAACACAACCAACATGGCGGACTGGGGTGAGAAACTAACTTGTTTAAAAGGGTAGCGGCGTCCGCGTCTTACCTGGTGCACGAGCAGCCCCCGTCGACGTGTTCGCCCCTGACGCTCAAGTACATTTTATTGAAACGCGGGTTGTCGTTTGTTTTCTTAACGATTTTAACATTTCCCCCCACAGACGCCGACAACTTCGAGCTGGACGAGCCGAGCAAAAAGGCGGCAGTGCTGGACAAATGGGAAGGCGAGGACGAAGAGGACGACGTGAAGGTATCGCCGTTGAGAGCACCGTGTATCACATGAGACGTAAACACCGTGTACGGTTTAAAAAACAACCCGTAATAAAGGTCGTCTGGCTCGGTGGTCTAATCCTCGTTCGACGCCATGCTCGGTGCCTGTCATAAGGGCTAGGGTCCGTGCTAAGCTAATGCTAACCCGTGGACGGGTTGTATGCTAGCTGCCGCTAACTCGCATGGGGCTCCAGCTGCTGCTTCTCCCGGGGAGGTTTCGGGCTTTGTGCGGGTTATGTTGTGTTGAAGACCAGCGAAAAGCGGTGCTTTGTTTCTGTGGTTCCTTCTGTCTCGTCCTCATCCAGCTAATACAACGCGTTGTGGTCGTGAAAAGGGGTGGTTGGTTTTAGCCCAAAATGAAGTACTCGGCCAGGCCGGTTCGTGTCGGCTAGCTTTAGAAAGCCATAACACAAAACCACGCAACAGTAAATCGTAATGTCTCATGTCACGGTCAAAGAAGCAGTTGCAGATGTTGGATTAGGTCACTGGTCTCGTTTTTTTAGCCGGCCACGTTTATTGGCAACGTTAGCTTGCTAAACCTTAGCTTGCTAAACTTTAGCCACATTGGGATCAAATCATGATCTGGTGATGACTCGACTCTACAGGGCCTGGAACTTTCCAGCTCCAGCCGACACATGGGGCTACACAACTACAGTCCACCCCACGCCCTGATCACCACTTGATCAGTACCTGAATATTCTTACCTCTTCCTTATTCTGCTGTCCAGCACTGGGACCTCGCCCAATTCATCAATGGAAAGGGCAGGCTAGGGCTCCCTAATTGTCCACTAGATCCTGTGGCATATGTTGTGTGTACCTCCACTGTGTCTATTGGCAAAACAGTTTGCTGTTGTCTTTGTCAATTTAAATTGGCCAGTGATGTTGGAGACCAAATGCTTCCATCAGTTACGACCCCCTAATAAAGTTGACTTATCAGCCGTGGAGTGCACAGAACTACAGTATAGCGTTGGAGGTAATAGAACATTAAACTGAATCATAACTGAAGGTCAACCAGATACGCTTATTCAGACCTAATAAATGAAAGTGTATGTTTGTTTTAAAAGAGATTTGTAGGCCTGTAGTAAACAGAGTAATGAGTTTAACTGGCTCAGTGGCAACAATTTAATGACCATTAACAAATAATCACACTTTATATTATTGTCTAATCATCATTCCTCTACCCACAATACTGGTTAATGTTATCACTGAATGTAGATGTCTTTCCTCACAGGATAACTGGGATGATGATGATGAGGAAGAGAAAAAAGTGGAGATAAAGAAAGCAGGTAATTTCCTAAAAAATGTAGTCGGTCATAACTTGATGACTAAAGCCTCATTTATACTTCTGCGTTGAATGGTCGCAGTGGGTCAAAACACACACCGTAGCTTACATGCCCCTCGCCCAAATGTAACAAGTTGAGTGTCATGCGTTTAAAGCATTCATTAATCTATTCTGTTTCACTGTTATTTCAGAGCCGAAGGTGTCGGAAAAGAAGAAGCTTAGTGAGAAAATAAAGGAGAAGGAAAATCGGGAAAAAAGGAAAAAACAGGAGGAGATGGAACAGAAGGTAATGTGTTTTCCATAGTTTCCAATCTTCTAAAGACATGGTTTTAGGGTTGCATTACCCGTACCAATTCCCAGTAGACACCTGCATGTCGGCTGGTACCATTCAAATATACTGTAGCATTCAAAAGTCTTGTGAAATTGTGTTTTGAATGGACAATTACCTTAAAAAATGTAAATACCATTGTATTATCACTTTCGGTTGAATAGCAGCTTTGATTTAGCAATAAAATAAAAGTTGGGTGAGGGGAAATGTTTTTTTATCGATACAGCAGTTAGTCAGCTTCCTGTTGTGCCTGTGTTTTTAAAGGAAGTGCAAACACCAGAGGAACAGCTTGCGGAGAAGCTAAGAGTTCAGAAGCTACAAGAGGAAGCAGACCTGGAGCTAGCTAAAGATGCTTTTGGTACGGAATGTTCTTGCCTAAAGGCCTGCCTCAGATTTACAGGGTTTTTAAAATGTAAAAGCATTTTAATATAACATTTATAACATTTTACTAATATAAATATGACTGTAAAAAGTAGCATAGTAGGAAATACTACATACAACATTAAGTAAAGATCAATACATATATTTTGCAAACCCCCAAGTTCTTGCACATATTCCACCTCTGTTTTGGTGTCTTTGTTCTAATCCCTTCAGATGTTTTTAGTAGGGATGTCCCAATCATGGTTTTTTTGCCCCTGATCTTAATTATTTAATATTGAGTATCTGTAGGAACTATGTTGACTGTACTGTGGCGTAATGCAGGGATTATTCGTTTAGAGAGATCATTAGACTATTTTGAAAGCGCTCTTGCTGATCTTCCATTAATGTGGCAAAGCAGCCAGTTAGTTCCACATAAAGCAGAAAGAATTAGCGGGCAGCAGCCTTGTCCTGTGAGATTATACATACTTCAATAGTTTCAACTAAAATGGGGATGAGTGAATAATGACAAGTGTAAGACTACTCTTTAGCGCAAACCTTAAAAATCACACAGTGAAGCCAATTCTCCAGTGATGCAGGCTTGTCATTGCATCCTATAACCCAGACTAATGAAACGGCTATGTAAGTTAAGTGTAGCCTACCTTTATTGAGTCAGCAAAAGAGGAATTACTAAATGCAAGACAAGCATACATTGTCTCAGTGACTGAACATAATGACATGTCTTGTCCACAATTTGTGTTACAATAATAGTGTACAATAGTTTCTTTAAGTCACCTGATCGGCTCATGTAATCGGCAAATTTTAGCCGATCACATGTTTAGGGCGTATATCGGCCGACCTTGATCAGGAAGCCGATCAATCGGGACATCCCTAGTCGTTAGTAAACGTCAGATGAAGCGAGACATTTTTCATTTGGTGTCTATATTTTGTCCTTACATGTTCTATGTCCTCTACAGGTATTAGCAGCACGGCAAACAATGTGTCAGGAATCGATGCCATGTGCCTGTCTTCTAAAGAAGACTTCACAGAGTTTGAAAAGTTGCTCAAAGAAAAAATAGGCCAGTTTGAGAAGTCGGTGCATTATTCCAATTTTTTGGATTCATTGTTTCAGAAACTGTGTATTTCATGTAAGTGTTACCATCTTTACCACAATCAATTAATTCATGTTCGGGTGTGATACTTCTCACCATCGACTAAATGTCATGGTCTTCCCCCTGCAAAATGTGTATTAAGCTATCCTTTCTGTCTTACAGTGGAAATAGAGGACTTGAAGAAAATCAGTAATTCCCTTACAGTCCTACTTAGTGAAAAGCAGAAACAAGAAAAAGTGAGTATATGTATTGTATTTTCATTCTGGGCAAATGCCATTTTTGGTAGTTTGTCTTCATCCAGCAGATGGTGCTGTGGACTCACAGCACCTGTTTACTGTTCATGTGTGGTTGGCATAATTGCATAATTCCCCACTCCCCACTCGTTTTGTAGGCTTTTTTTAAAGGTGAAAAATCTGTCAAAATTCCCCAATAGTTTCCACCAATGTACACATACTGCCTCTGCTGCCTGATAGTTTCACTTGGAAGCCCAGTCTCCTGGGCAGGTATACACCGCTAGACACACGTATATTGTAGTCTTACTTTTCTATATTGTAGTTTTACTTTTTAAAGCGTTACTTAATTAAAACATGTGTTTTAACCAATTGAACTGTTTTGGAAATTAAATGGGGAAAAAACGACCATGTCAACTAATGTCCGCATTGACAGCCCTACTTGTTCCATGGTGGAGACAGCCCTATGTTGTTCCATGGTGGCACTGGAAAGGCGTTTTTTCTATTCATTTCTGTGGTTCAATTCATAATTACAAATGTGTTATTTAAATAAAGCTAAAAGCAACACTACAATATTACGTAGGATTGTTGCGTGGATGTCAGTGGCTTTCAGATCCACTCATCGGTCCGAGTCTGACTCAGTTATGGCAGAGCTTCATTGTAGCCTAAACGTTTCAGAAGTGCGGCTTCCATATTAGAGAACAAATAGTTGGTTTGAACCTATTTTACTCAACAACAATATGCAACGGCAAATGCTTTATTTTGGGGTATTGAGTCATGTATATCCTGCTTCAAAACATGGCCAAAATACATAATATAATGTAAAATGTATTTATAAGATGTTGGAAAAATGACTACAAAATGATATTTGATGACAATATTTTTGTAATCTTACATGGTATGCTTGACGAGTACTCGTTTACGAAGTACGCGTTTGGACCCCTAGACTGGTGTACGTGTTAAAAGGTATGCTCCGTGTTCACAGCAAAACAAAGCCAAGAAGAAAAAGAAGGGTGGTCTGGCCGGTGGTGGGCTGAAGGCTAAAATGCGCGACGACCTGGACTATACAGCATTTGGCAGTACTTACCCCGAAGACTACGAGGATTTCATGTGACACTGGCGGCTTCAACACCGCACACCCCAGCCCCACCCCCTGCCTCAACCCATCCAAAATACAGCTGTACCTTCTCATGCTGCCCCAGTGCCATCCTGGAAGTCCTGAACAATATGCCCCCTCCCTTGCCGCCTCCAACACCCATCTGCCCCTTCATTTTGCTTCAATGACCAGAGAGGGACTTAACCGGGGAGATTCCACCGTCTCCCACAACCGTTGTGTTTGATCATGAGCGTATGGATTTGCCTTTTGTGTCGCCAAAAACGCCTGCGACACTCCCACTTGTCAATTAGTATCTGCTGGGTGAGACAGATGCAAGGGACAATACATTTTAACTGCTGGGCTCTGTTCATTCAGGGCATCATGTTTTTTGGCAGGACTTGAGAGATGTGGCTCATGTCAAAATGGCAGATGAAGTATTGCAGTTCTAAATGTAAGGACATAGAAACACATGGGGTTCTATGCAAATGTCTTTACGCAGAATGTCTGTATATACTAAAGGTCTCTTCTTAATTTGCCTCACAGGAAACTGAATAGTATCTATGACTGGTTGCCAAATACAGAAGTTGTTGGCAGTGTTCATGCATTCAGACTGGCGCTACATGTGATCAGTCTTTACACCTATTGTATTTGAAGCTAAAATGGATGGCCTAGGGTAATAAACATCCTCCCCGCCATTCTCTGGAATTTTCCTTTTATGAATTTGAAGCAAAAATAGTGCATATAGGAATTCATGCATTTCATGCATGACAAAAAGTATAAATGACTAATTTGATTTCTACAAATGCAGACAGTTTGGATATGTCAGGTGGTTTGCCTTGCCCTCCGCTGGTCTCCTGATCATTGCTTCTGCAGGCTTGTATCAAGTGTGTTGAGGAGCGAGGCCTGGCTAGCTGCTCCCTACAACCTGGTCCTAGGGGCTCAACTTTCTACTGACTGACCGGTATCCACGACAAGTCCCAGCATCTGCACTCTTTTATATGCATTTAATTTAATAAATCACTGGTCGAAAACAACTTATACAGTTTCTGTTTTGAGAGAACTGTCTCGAGGAGGGGTTCCCAAACTTGTTAATGTGATCCTGACCTGTGGAGGTACCTTTGGACCAGGACCCATCAAATATTTTGTGCAGTAAAACGGGCAATTAAGTTGCATTACCATATTAAAAAAAGCTAATTAGCTGTGCTGTGTGTATTGTTCAATACCATTTTCTCATTTTCAGTCTTCAAACATACAAATTATCAAATGAAACAAGCCATGTAGGTATGCATGAAAAAAGTATATTGTGGCCATCCCACCATCATTCATTGTGTAGCTGTTTAATAAGAGTTGAGAGATGACTCAGAGAGAGGGTGTGTTTCCAATTTAATTAAAATTTTATCCAACTGATTGGTTACAAACATGGAAATTACAATAAATATTGTATTTACAATTTCAAGTAAATGCACAGTGAAACTTTAAGTTTAGTGTTTTTTTTTTGTTTTTTTTACTACCCACCCCCAAAAACAAAAACACCAACCTGAAACATGTTCGAATTGAAACAAGATTAATAAAAGCAACACAAATTGTGATTTGAAATACTGGTAATATGAAAAAAAAACGCTTCACAATCAACACTGCTCACTCATGCCTGTTTGATCACTCATGCCTGTTTGATCACTCATGCCTGTTTGATCACTCATGCCTGTTGATAACTGACTTGCGGTGTGGATTCTCGTCTAGATTGTGTGCGTCTTCCTACTGGATCCCTGGCGGTGCGTTTACGGTTGCTACGCGGTGCGTTGGCCCCGCCCTCTCTCTGGCGGCGGCGACTCTGCCGGCTGTCCCCTCGGCCTCCCGCGCTCGCCCCGGATTGCCCCGGTGAATTCTGGGAGGTCTGGAACACGCTCTGCCGCGTCGCCTCACGGTCTCCGCAGGTGAACATGAGTGCCACGCCCTCATTGCTCTTCATGACGCGGGACGCGCCATCCGAGGTCCCATCAAAACAGCGGCCCAGGGCGATCTCTTTGGCGGTGCGCGGGTCTTGGTCCGTCACAGTGTAAATGCCATAATTGTGGCCGAGAGGATCCAGAGGGGCCAGCATTGTGAACTCGTTGGTGTCATTGTTGACTGCCAAGGGCAGGTGGTTCACCAGGTACTCTTGAAGAATAGTGTTGACGCTCTCTCGTTTACAGCTGCCCTGGGGAATCACCTTGACCAGGGTGCGGTCCACGCGCTCCTGATCGTACAGCATGCCGCTGCATTTGAACTCTACGCACACGGCGGACACATTGTTCAGGTCCATATCACGAATGCTGCGGGTGTCCCGGAGACCGTACAGTTGGCCCACTGTCCTGGGATGAGTGCCGCCCATGTTGCGAGAGCGTACATTGAGCTCGTGGGGACTGTTGAGTTTGACCTTGATGTAGCAGGCTCGGTACTCCATGGGCTTTGGCCACCAGCTTAAGTAATCCTCCGTCCAACTCATTGGGTCGTCCTCGTTGAAGGGTACCGTGTTGTAATCGTAGCGGTCGCCTTCTACTCTGGAGAAACGGAAGTGGGGTGCGCTGAAGGGTGCTTCCTCACATTCCTTCAGACGCTCAAATGGGTAGATTGGACCGTTGGACTCCTCGGGGGTGTTGGTGCTTGGTTTCGCCACGTTAATGCTGAACGCCGTCTTCTTCAATCTGGTGTCCTCATGGTCCGTTCGGCGGTAGTTCAGCTTTCCCAGGAAAGGCTGGGGGACACCGATGAGGCTGGGATTCAGTTTTGGTGAGGAGGATACCGCCTCCAGCTCCTCCCCTCCCAGGTTGGCCATGACATAGGCAGAATACGCGTTGGCCCTCTGATCATCACAGAAAGCTGGGAGACATGCGCCGTTGGAACCCGTGATTACGCTGTCGAACCGGCCCCATGCACGCGGGTTGGTGGAGAATCCGGGTGTGGGCTCCATGTTGATCAGACTGACGACAACTCCGCCCACTTGTTCACTGGGCATGAACCGCTCGCTGCGGAAGGCCCTCACTTTCACATAGCACCTGCGGTTCTCGGGCACGTCCAGGTTGAACAGACGTCTTTCCCGGATCTCCATGTTGCCAATCAAGAAGGTTCTTTCCTCTCTCTTCCCTCTTCTCTTTTTCTCCGTTTGCAGGCGGCCCTCCTCCTCCCACAGACCCGTCTCAGGGTTCAGCGACCAGAGCTTCATGGTGTTGAGATGCTCAGGCATATGCACCTGAGCAGAGTCCAGGAACACCTTGACCTCACCTGCGTTCAGAGGCTCCCCCCCCTGCTCACCACTGAAGTCGACGGAGAACATCCCGTATGTTCTCAGCGGAAGGGTGTCACCATCTTCTCCCACAAAGTTGAGGTCGCTCTGCGCTGCTGCAGCTGTGGAAACATCTCTGGGATCGAGAAAGGTTACGCTAGCCTTAACGTTCCCCACGAATACCTCTCCATTCTGCTTGTAGAAGGAGTGAGGAGGGATCTCTAGCTGGACCATCGGGTCCTGGCCCTCTGCCTCTCCCAGCTCCAGAGTGTTCGTCACTGCAGAGCTGATAGTCACAGGCTCCTTCTTCCTGAGCAGTTTGATTTCATGGTAGATGGCACCCCCTCTGGTGTTAAATGGCAGCACCTTTGTGGTGTTGACAAACTTCTGCATGTTATCCACAAAGGTCAGGACCAGCCTGGCCGTCTCGGGGGGCACCTGGATGGAGAAGGTGCCTTTGTAGCCTGTGCGACTAACTCGCACTCCGTTCATGAAGATGTGGCCAAACCTCATTGGCTCGCCGTTATCCGCAGCGACGGCTCGTCCGTGAATGATAGCCTTGGTCTCTACGCACTTCTGGCACCCGCACTCTGTCACCACCATGGTGGGGAGTTGGTAGCCCTGGCATGATATCTGTCGCTTGGCCATCTTTGCCACACCACAGCAAAAAGCCACGTTGTCTTTACAGCGACTGACATTGTCCAGCTGGCCAGCACAGGTGGCTGTGGGACAGCTCCCCACGTCATAGTAGAGAGAATCGCTGGTGTTCTGGGGGCAGTCATGGGGCAGGCGGATGAGGTGGGGTGCAGGCATGGGGTTACAGGATGGTTGGTTTTTACCTGCAAGGCGGACCAAAAAAATAATTAGGATGAGATTCTCGTCAAATAAGAATGATGTCTCGTCACACATCACAGTTTTTCCTATGCCTTTTTTGTTTGTATCCTTTAGGGACTAGTATTTTCCATCAAACACATGTCCTAAAGGCTTTATGTCTCAAACTCAAAGGCTTTAGGCCTGTTACTTTGGAAACTGGATGAACTGTATTTTATTCATGTGTCATTTACAGCAATCCAAGAGTTTTTAGTTCCAAAATGTGTGTGGCTATGCTGGCCTCCTTAGAGTAATTTGAGTGGGGTCTTCCTGTACCTAGTACAGTGAGGAGGGCTGGTTTGGTCTTGATGGCGCCGGCTGGGCTGCTGGCTCTGCAGTGGTATTCTCCAGACTGTTGAGGACGCAGGTCTTTCAGGACCAATGTACTGTCGGACTGTCGCTCAAGGACAGTATCATTATGGAACCTGGTGGAAGGGAAAAGTTGCAACCCACCTTTTCAAACTAACCCTTTGACATTGATAAAAGTAGTATAGTACAATCATAAATTAAATCAATATCTTTAAAATAACTAAATACACAAGAAATGTGTAGAAAAGTATTCTGTAAATGTTTTTATCAAAGTATATTAATCATGTTAGGTCAGCGGTATGACTTAGTATACAAACCACTGTCTTCAGTGGACTATTTTCTGGAAATTGCTTACCACTGGAACAGCTCTGGCTTAGGCGTTCCTGACACTTTACAGCAGAACACAGCAGAGTGACCCTCTCGCCTGGCTTTGCTCTCAGGGTTCATCAACACACGAAGCTTCTCTGAGAAACCAAAGAAACATTGCCCAAATGTTTGGCTTTTTGGCTTTTTTATTAAAAATACTGGGATCAGGATAGTCTAGTGGTTGGGTTAGGTTGAAACAAAAGTATAGTAATTAGAATCTGTTTGTTTAAAAAAATAGTTTTTATGGGCTGGCCCAAAAAACAGTTGAAGACCAGACTTTTAACGATGTGGATGCATTGATGTGACTCATAGATCCCCCCTCCAGTTACCTGTCCTCTCCAGCCGGATGCTGAGCACCGAGGTGGGCTCACTGCTGAGCGGTACCAAAATGTCCAGCGGGGAGTGGTTCTGGACACTGACCGTCAGTGTGGTGTTGCCATCAGGGCAGACGCCGGGGATCCGGAAGTGTCCGTTGTGGTCGGCAAGCGCGAGGAGTTTTCCCAAGCGTACGATGGTGGCACCTGCCGCGACTAGTCCTCCAGCCCCACGGACTGAGCCCAGCAGGACGTGCTCCTCACACGCGCACGCCTCGCACTCAGCGTTCACCTTTCCCATCATGCACTGCAGATGGCAGTCTACAAAGTATTAAATAGTTACGTCAATGTGGGTATAAATGAACAGCCAACAATAATACAATCGTGTACGGGAGTTTGATATTCAAAATGACCTGAACAAACCCAGCTTACCTGTCCTGGGGCATTCAGGACCATCGCATGACCTTCCCTCCACTTTAGGGCCGCTGCAGGACAGAGTCTGGGACTGGCAGCTCCTAGAGCGCACCTGCACCCCAACCTGGCCACACAAGGCCGGGCACGAGTTCCAGACAGACCAGGGACCCCAAACCCCCTGCAGGACTTCACTGTAATCTAGAGATATGCAAGCATGGGTCATATACACATTTTGAACAGCAGTTTTGTATTATAGTAGAATTGTTGTATTACAACTACTATTGGCTTTTGTTCTGCTGGGAGTCAAACCCCCTAACCACGATACTATCCTACCCTAAATGTACCACGTGGTCACACCAACCTTTTGGGCAGAGGAAGCGGACAGAGTAGTTGGAGCAGTTTCTCCCTGGGCCCTGCTCTTCGTTGAGACACCAGAAGCCCACGGTGGGGTCAGCGTGGACCGTCTCCCCTGTGTTGCGGGCCGGAACCCAGTCTGTGGTCCGGGCCTCCAGGGCCCGCGGGGCAGGACACACCCTGGAACGGTAGTAGAACCGGATGGCCTCCAGCTGCTCGTAGTCTCCGCGGCCTCCGGGATGGTCCACGTTGAACCAGGTGGTCCACTCATAGTTAGCTGGACGTACGGGATGAAACAAGCTGTGGGATTGGTTTAACAGCTTCTGGATCTACACACGGGCTGTTTTCCACTGTACTATGCCACTCTGATTCTACATGCAAATGCTGTCTTTTCATTTTAAATATATGCAATGATACCTTCTAAATGGTCGTTCCTCCGTGATCCTATAACACACACACACACACACACAGAAGTCTTATCATTAAGAGTATTCCCCTATATAATATGAATGCTTAACTGACATATGTTCTTTGATTTTAGTGGTTGTGTTTGTCCCAGGAAAGTGGAAACAAGACAGAGACAGACATATTTGAACTCCGACCTCTGTGTGTTTCAGACCGCCAAGGGAACTGACTAAATGAGTGCTAAAACAAAGCTGGGCTTGGCAGCATACTTTTCTTTCCAGACATTTTCCTCAACATGTAATTAATATAAAGTACCAATTACCCAGAACATGCTTTTCCATTGGGATTACATAAATTACTCAGTCAATGGTATGGTTCAGATTTACTGTGATTACTGTGTGTGTGTGTGTGTGTGTGTGTGTGTGCGCTCTGTATTTGTGTGTCTATATGTTGTGTGCCAGTGTGTATGTTTTCTGGTTCTATACTGTGTCAGTCTTTGCGTCTGTGTTGTGTGTTTGTGTAAAATGTGTGAAGACGAGAAACTGGAGAGCCTAACCTCGAGAGGTGGTCGCCATGGCTCCCAGGATGAGAAGGAGGGGCCACACTGACATTCTGACACTCTGCTGCTGTGAGTAACCTCCGACCTTTCACCCCGAGGTAGAACTGTGTCACACCAGGGAAGATGTTGTTCAACCACTCTGAAAGATGAAAGCAGAGGTTAGGAACAAACAACTACTGCAAGTACTATACTATAATACGTTGACACCGTGGACTGTTTCTTTAATATTTCAAAAAAGGTTAAAGAAAATGACTGATTTGTAGTTTTACAATAATTGCAATAGCAATATAAAATATTCCTGAACTGAGAATCAGTACTAGAAGTATCTGTATCAGGCTGAATAAGGTTAACAAGAGTTTAGAGGGAAGTGATAATCCCTCACGGCATCTCTAGATAAAATGGATAGAACAGCAGATCCACGTTGAGCAGCAGACTGTTATGGACATAGAGAACTCCACTCAAGTTACACATCTGGATTAGCCATTGAGCCAGCGCCAGGGGAGCACTAAAGTCTTTCTGCATCCACAAGACAAGAAACACCAGGTTGTCTAATGTCAACACAAGCAAAGCAGAGCTCCAGTGTGAACAATCACGGTGTCATAGGTTCCCAGAATTAACTGTATTAACAAGATCACATCTATATCACACTCTGTACATGTTTATTTGTGTATAAAATATGACACATCCGTTATTTGAAGTATCTTAAAAAATACATACAATCTGGGTGCCTCATTAAGATGCTTGGTTAGAATTCTTTAAATTGTTTTAAATCATTTTCTTTTCCCTCCAAATGTTGGTGAGTCATTGGATGTGATGAGGATAAAGATAATGCGAGCTGGGGTCTCTATATAACATCATGACCCACAGCACTTTCACCGTGACACCTGGTTTTACAACTCAATAACAGTTCTTTACGACGACGACGACAACTCACCTAAATCACTATGAGTCGGATACATGTGGAGAGACATAATGTCAGGATTCGAGATCTCTTACCTCTTTCTGTTGTGAGGAGTTGTGTAGTTTGGGATCCTGGGAGCTCCGTCCCTCTCGCTGTCTGAATCGCCTCGTTATCTACTCTTGCGTGACAGCCTTCACTCTCTCCTCCTTCCTATGCTATACTGAAGTCCAACAGCCCCTACACCCGCACTCTTATACTAACCCCCAACTCCTCCAACCACAGAACACTTGGTATCAACCCACCACCTTCTCTGTTCCCTCTCACCCCCGCATCTCCAACCGAGAAAAAAACAGATGCATGACGTGTTTCTAAAGCAGACATTTTGATCTTAGGCGTGTTACCACATTAAGCATTTCATCTTGGGCTGTATATTGGCAGGAATATGGCCATACCATATGTATAATCCATCCATAACACAGGTGTTTGCAATTCAGTATATAAGACAATATCATACAAGAGATCAATTGTAATACTATTAGTGCAGTTATTTTAATGTTACCTTTAGGAGTTGAAATGGATGTTAAAAAACATGCTGCATTCATTAAGGTAATATACATAAAGAAAGGAAGTGAAGCAGTATGTCAATATTGCAATACAACCTTGTGGGTCATCAAATAAACAGCAATACAGGTGCTTTGAGAATCAATACCCACAACTCACAGTTGTCAGGTCTCAATATTTTTTACAACCCTAATTTGAGATGGAAAGCAGAGGCGTTAGTCACCTTTTGTTGCAGCCAATCAGAACCTTGTAAAGGGTCAACTCAGGAGGGTGGGGCAGGATTTACATTTACATTTACATTTAGGGCATTTGGCAGACACTTTTATCCAAAGCGACACATTTGTCGAAAGAGGGAGACAACAATATATCGCTGATGGTACAGTACAATTAGAACAGAACAAGTTACAAGCATTCCTGATTGACAGGTCAATAGAACAAGTTACAAGTTGCACCGTCTAAGGATGGATAGGAGGTGGAAAATAGGTGTTTTTATAGACTATATTAATAACTATAAACTGTATAAACATACTCCATACATGTTATCCAAAATCAAATCTGTATATCTACTCCTTAAAGGTTATCCGTAAATGTAATCCATAGTTGTAATCCATAATTGTAATACATAAATCTAAAATGTAAATGTAATCACAAAATGTTATCTGTTACAGTAATACTGTAGAAAAAGAACTACACATTTTTTGTTAGTTTGTTCAATTTATTTGCTTTTATGCCCTCACATAATATCATATTGGCCTTTGGGTTAGGGGCCCCTCGTGGTCATGGGCCCCTGGGTATGGGCCCAACCTCTGCCCTGTGAATGGTAAACTCCACTTGGAGTTGGGGTTTTACATGTACAAGCACAATTTGTGATGTCACATGATCAACATACAATAGCCAAGAATGCAAATTTATCGTTTACACATAAGATCTCAAATTAAGATGGGATAACTATTGTGTACTTAATTATTGACTACTTATTTTACGTGGGAAGAGGCTCATAAAAGCTACATGGTTAGCAATGCTACTAATCTGTGTGCATTGTTTTGTGGAATACACATTTAACCTAACAGTTTCAACAAATGCACAAAGAATGTGAGCGAGTGATACATTAAAATAATGGACTAATGGAATATACAATAGTATAGTACAATAGTACAATACATCAATGCAATAAAATGTTGTATACAAAAGTTCATCTACAGGGAGAATTTAAAGAGCCGTGTTTTCCACTAATCATGACATTACATCATGTTTATTTTCCACCGATTACCGTTTTCTCGGCAGCCGGTAGTGGACTTGGCCAGATGACTTTAATGAAGGGGACATCAGGATGTAGTTTAGCCATGATCTGGACAATTCACCAGCCAACCACTTCCAGGTGGACTTTAAAACATTTGGAGTCATTTAGAACAATGTTTATCTGGGAAGCATATGTCCAGACATGGCTTATATAACAGGATATCAGATGATAACAGTAATCTCGATGCATGTTAATCACCTGATGTTTTTACCCCAAACCAGAAAAAAACATCTTTATTGTAAGACTGTACAAAGAAATGGCGAGATCTTAAATTAGACTCTCCTCCCAGATTGGCACCTATAAGTTCTCAAAAGCAGACAAGAATCACAGCCGCGGGGCTAGCTGTTTTTACTTGGTATTGACCACAGACCAAACTGTCTGCCGGTTGCCGGTATGTAACACAAACACTACGTAACCCGCGGCACAAAAGTCCTTTTTACTAAAGGAAGACTTTACGAGCCATTTTAGATGTCAAGGTTTTACGAGAACTGGTCTTTTTTTAAGGGGTCTTCATGTCTTCTGAAACAAGACGGTGCACATGGTCGAGGAAATAGAGAGAGGGACAATGCACACATACAACCAACGTTTTGTCTCTGGGCAACAGAGGGAAACAGCTAATGTTTGGTTTGGCTCATCCATTGGTAGATGGCTACCTAATAATGGCTGCCAGACAGGTGAACCAACAAGGGCAAGTTTCCACCTTGTACAAGGGACGGTTTACTGTGAATGATAATGATGTAGGATGATTCAAAAGTGTTTATTGAACTCCCAACTTTTATTCAAACATTTATTATTTGAGGCTGTAGAGACTTCATGTAAACAGTGTGTAATTTAACTTTTAATTAAAAAGGGATACTTTGCTTAGAAATCACTGTAAAGTTGGCTGTAAAGTGTCTGCTAAATGACTAAATACATACCTCCAGATTTGTCCCGTGTTATGGTGTGTGTGAAACCACAACAGTAAGAGGTTATTCCTGTTCTCCTGGTTTCTCCTGTGTGGCCTGAACCCAGCGCTGGGAGCGGGCTGCAGGGCCAGAACAGTGCCAGAGTTGGCCCAGAGGTTATGTTGAGGCCGCTGGAGGTCGACTGTAATGACTCCACCAGTGAAGGTATGTACAGAGACTGCCTCTGCTACTGTCGTTATGAGCTCCCACAGACTCACAGGGAGGGAGCACTTCTGATACAGGCTGCTGTCACACCACCAAGATCCTGGGGAAGAAGACAGAACCAGACTCATTTAGACTCCTCGATGTTAGACATTTAACAAGTTAAAAAAGTTAAAAACATGAACACTGAACTGGTTCCGTTCTGACTAAAGCACAGAGAAGCACAGTATTCTTTGTTATTCCACCTCATGAATGCTACGTTAATACAAACTTTTAACATTTTACATGTTAATTACGTACGATTACCAAGATAATTAGCTTAGAAACTTTTCCTCATTGTTAAAATTGACACATGTTCATATTGTGAACATTCTCGTTGGTCACCTATAGTTTACACAATTGGGAAAACCTTTGAAGTGTTTAATTTTGTACACATTAAGAACTAAATCACAAAAATAAAGATCTTTGAAGTGGCAAAGACACACACTCAGAGTGGGTCTTGACTTCTAACCTCCCCTTTTAATGCTTTTCACCCGGGGGGAAATCTCCCGTCAGACATTAAAACCATCAAGCCATGCCGGCCTGTATCCACCCTGGGAGGAAGGGGTGACGGTGATTTTCACAGCCCAAGTAGAGGCTTTGGTTTGGCACCTCCTCTGGGCTGATTGGAGGTTTGGATGACGGAGGGCTAGATGAGAAACATGTGAGGCCAACCTGGAAGACAGATGATCCAGGTTTCACACGGGCATCCATCTTGCTGCCGGCATGGGCTTTAGACAGAGGCCTCCATGTGTTAGGGGTCCAGGGAAATGGCTGATGTTTGACTTCAAACACACAAGGAGGGAAGAAAAATACCCTCATCCTTCATGCTCTTCACCATTGGGTTTAACGCTGTGATAGACAAAACTTTTTTGTCTCATGAATAAAATCTTGGTTGTGCTGACACAGTTTTTTTCTATCACAATCTGAGCTTGTTGTTATCTGTATTATTTATTGATATGATTGTCTGTTTCCCCTTCGTGGATCCATCATGAGTTGTCTTTGTATGTAAAAAATGTTGAATGTGACTTCATGTGAAGCGAGACAGTGCCAGTGGTGGAGGTTACAGATCTGTTTCAACAGACTTCACATGGAATATCAATAGGAAGCTCCTTAGACACAGGGCTGCAGCGAAACCAATTTTACAAAGAGACCACCAAATCTATTAAAGTCTATCTTTTCAGATGGGTTCCTGGGAAGAGGCTGGGAGTTGAATTTGAAGAAGGGAGAAGAGGAGCTGCTTTGATGCCACAGTGGAGCTCGATCCAGTCGTGACGGCTGTCTTTCTGGATAACTCCTTTATAGCAAGCTTGCAAGGCAAAGAATTCAGAGAAATATTTGAAAACAATACGCTAGCAGATCAGCGCTTCTCACCTCTTCATCTGTTTTAGATTCCAAACAGATGTTTGTGATAGGGTTATAATACAGACTGCACTTTCCCATGCTTTAAGGAAAGTATTATTCTAGTTATAAAGGTGGAAACTTTGTGATGTGATGGAGTGTGTGTGTGTTTGACAAAGTTTGTCCATGAAGTCGTAGAAGGTAGGATTGTTTCGCCACCCAGAGGAGGAAAGATAGAGAGAGAGAGAGAGAGAGAGTTCCTGTGGAGTTCCATCAATGACATTACCTCCTGACCAGCGTCACTTCCTGGCTCATCAAAGCAGCCACGTCCACAGTGGATAACCCTACACCCCCCTCACGGGCCAATGATTCATGGGCCAATGATTATTCATGTTGGATAAATAAACAAGTCTATCTGGACCCCAGTGCTGCTGTTCCGGTTTGGTTTCCCACCCCTTGTTGTAGTAGTTAGTGACTGATTAATTGGCCAATTGATCAATTCACTAATTAATTAGCTGATGTGCAGTGTGTTGCCCCCAATCACAAGTAAACATGTCAGTTTACAACCCACACAATGTACTTTTCTACCGTAAAGTCTGAGGCCATTCAGACTGGAATGTTTTCACCACATTGAAACCAGAATATATGTCCTCATGTCCTCACTATGCAGAATGCATAGTTGATGTTAATCACTGTTGGATAGTATTAGCATTACGGCGGCAGTAACACATGTAGCGTTGCTGCTGTACTGCTGTTCAGGCCAACATCTGGTAGTAATCTGAGCTGAACAGTCCTGGCTACTAGTCTGGGATCATCAGGGACCTGGGGGAGTATTCAGCCTGAAACAGAGAGGAACCTCGCCTTTCAGCTCCAACACTACACTAAGTTCATTCCTCCAAAACATGTACAGTATTTTAGTTTTGTAGGGGTGTCCTAAAGGGTGTAATGTTGTCTGTTGTCCCTATATACTAGATCTCTAGGCTCTGTAATCACATCACACAGCTTCTCCTATCACTGTTATGCGGATTACCCAAATATTCCTCTTTTCCCCCCTCTGACACGCCACAGCACGCCTCGTGTTCAATCTACCAAAGTTCTCCCATGTGACCCCCCCTCTTCCGCGACCTCCACTCTGCTCCCTGTAATCACTC
Source organism: Bathygadus melanobranchus (assembly GCA_900302375.1). NCBI lineage: Eukaryota > Metazoa > Chordata > Actinopteri > Gadiformes > Macrouridae > Bathygadus > Bathygadus melanobranchus. The sequence goes on along the minus strand of OMKP01055455.1, from coordinate 2,157 downwards.
ACATCAGATTCAATGCATTGCTGCTGGCCTACAAGGCTGTTAGTGGAACTGCCCCCACGTATCTGCAAGCACTAGTCAGACCCCATGCCCCAGCTCGAGCACTCCGCTGAACTACTTCTGGTGGCCGACTCGTACCCCCACCTCAGTGGTGGAATGACCTCCGATGTCAGGACAGCAGAGTCACTCATCAGCTTCTGCAAGAGACTCAAGACTCACCTGTTCAGAATGATCTTTTCTAGGCAATTGTAGTCGACATTTATACTATGAAGTGTTATTTGTTATCAGATGTGTTTGGATTATGTAATCGAATTGACCTGAATTGAATTGAACTACTGACAAGTGTTATGCATTATATTTACCGCCAGATGGCAGTGTTTATCAGTCTGTTTCAAACATGATATCACTATAGAGGTGCAGTTGAAGTAATCGGTCAAGACATAAGACATTTTTATTCACATCTGAGCTTACATACGCAACTTTATTACTCTATTGAAAGAACAAATCCTCACAGCCAGTCAGCTTTTTGTTATAATGAACACATTAAATCACTATATCTCCTAAACGTTTTAAAGGTCAACATTAAAGGTCGAACCTGACATAAGCTGTAAGAGGAAATGTTTTCATCTCCGGGTGTCTTTAAGCGTTCCGTATAATATTCTTACTCAGCCCAAAGGAGGTATCAGTATCGATCAATCTTGCTTTGATGATAGAATGAACCCATCAGCTATGTCCATATGGGAACCTTACTAATTCTCTCCGTGTGCGTGTGTGTGTGTGTGTCAGGGAGAGGGGGAAGGGTGTGTACGTGTGGTGTGTGTGTGTGTGTGTGGATATGATACGAACATTATTATGTAGTGTGTGCGCGTCTCTGTGTATGCACGTCTGTGTGCGTGTGAATTTGTACACGTCTTTGTGTGTGTGTGTGTGTGTGTGTGTGTGCGTGTGTGCAACAGCAGTTCCATCAGGTGTACCACCCCTATGGCGTTGTGAATAATAGCAGTAATGAGCTGGTCACACTGAACGCTCTGGGAGCAGCATGCCACTCAGAGTCTTTACGCACCATAAGTAATAGTCATGAGTGAGACAATCACCTGCACATAATGGCTCATTCTGCTCACAACTCTCTCTCTCAACGCTCCATCCACACTCTGCTTAATTAGCTGGTTTAGCCAAACTCTATTGTGCTAATGTGACTCAGTCCTCTGCTGGTGGCTGCAAGCACACGTGAGGACCTTGTCTATATAGACCGGATCTGTAGTCCAACCAGCACAGGAAAGAGACTGATCCCTTTTAATTTTAGCTCTGTATCCAAATGATAACAATGTTGATGTGTTTTTATGTTCTGTTGTTGATTTGGTTTGAAGAGATGAGCGGAGAGGACAGGACAGGAGATGAGAGGATGAGAGGAAATGAGAAGGGGTGAGGAGAAGATGAAGGAGAGGAGAGGAGAGATGAGGGGAGAGGACAGGACGGGAGATGAGAGGATGAGAGGAAATGAGAAGGGGTGAGGAGAAGATGAAGGAGAGGAGAGGAGAGATGAGGGGAGAGGACAGGACGGGAGATGAGAGGATGAGAGGAAATGAGAAGGGGTGAGGAGAAGATGAAGGAGAGGAGATGAGAGATGAGGGGAGAGAAGAGAGGAGGAGAGAAAGGAGAAGAAGAGAGGAGAGACGAGATGTCCTGTTAGTTCAGTAAATGGAATGAACTGTATTCGAGAAGAGGGGATCTGTAAGTATAACACAGTGTATATATGTATGTATGTGTGTATGTATGTATGTGTGTATGTATGTGTGTATGTATGTGTGTATGTATGTGTGTGTGTATGTGTGTATATGTATACACGTGCATGTAAAAATGTGCATCTTTTCTGCATGCATGTATGTGTATGTGTATGTATGTGTGTGTGCGTGCATGTACATGCACATTTTGTTTGGTTTGGTTATTGTGCTACTGTATTTCTGTGTGTGTGTGTCCATGTATTTTTCATGTGTTCATATGTGTGCCTATGTTTGTTTGTGTGTGTGTGTGTGTGTGTGTTTGTGTACGTACATAATGTATTTTCAGTGTATTGTCTTTCTGTATGTGTGTGTGTCCACAGTGTGTCCATGCTGTGTGTTCTCCAGGACAGATCAGACATCTGGAAGAGCAACGTTCTCA
>OMKP01055451.1:0-11249 GCA_900302375.1 Bathygadus melanobranchus | reverse complement strand
CTGTACGGTCTACCCTTACACCTGTACTGTCTACCCTTACACCTGTACGGTCTACCCTTACACCTGTACTGTCTACCCTTACACCTGTACTGTCTACCCTTACACCTGTACGGTCTACCCTTACACCTGTACTGTCTACCCTTACACCTGTACTGTCTACCCTTACACCTGTACGGTCTACCCTTACACCTGTACTGTCTACCCTTACGCCTGTACGGTCTACCCTTACGCCTGTACTGTCTACCCTTACACCTGTACTGTCTACCCTTACACCTGTACTGTCTACCATTACACCTGTACTGTCTACCATTACACCTGACTTTAATTCACTTCCACTTGTCATTATTCTGTCAGAGTCCAGGAGCCAGAACAAACCCAGTGTGACAGCTCACTCACTTCTGTTCCTGCTCCAAAGACTCTTTGCTCTACTCGTGGGAACAGAGAAGTGTCTTTCTTTATGTGCTTGTCTATAACAACACTCCACTTGTGCAGACTGAAACACATATACATATACATATATATAGTACAGCAAAGAGTTGAAGGTGTCCAGCCCATACATGGTTATATAAACAAAAACATAAGAAGACATTATCTACAACCCCACCCCTACCCACTCATGTAACAAGCCACTCACACACTATTTCACTCGCATACATAGTGGAATAGAAGTTATTAAGACTTCATACTCGTACAAAGCAACGTTAAATAACGAACATGAAACACGAAATGAATCTCAGGGAAGCCATGGCTGTTTCTGCCACATACTGTTGTACATACCGTTCTAGATGAATGGATGGAAGTTCAGCACTGGCTGAGATGTTGTATAATGTATTTAGGCAGCGTGACTTGGCCGTTGCAATGCTTTAACCTAAAGGGAAATTATTTAATCACCAGCATTTTATGGAATTAATTAATTGTACATGCATTGAATGAATTGGACTTTAAATGTAACTTTACTTAATGAAAGAATGAAAGAATGCCTAATTAAATGTTTAACTCCATGAAATTTCATGGTCATTCACACAGTAGGCTAATTTATTTCCCACGGGTATCAACATATGAAGTGAATTTCAACCATTTCTCAGAAGCCTCAGAAGCCTGGGCGTCATGCACAGTGAGTAAATTCCCAAATGCACAAAGGAACGTCTGTATATTTGGCGATGAGTTACAAATTACAAAATGCAAAATTACATTCGCCTGTTACAGAGTTTGCGCCTTGGCTGTGATACTGGGGGGGGGGAAACTGGGTCAGAGATGGGTGGACAGATAGACAGAGAAACAGACAGACCAATGACGACGACAGACAGGTAATCATTTCTGTATGCCTGCATATGCATCGAGTTTTGAAACTTGCAACTAAATCAGTAGAGACTACGACTAGACTACTGTGTGTGCAGACCAAAACCCTGGCCTTGCATCGGGGCTGGTTAAAAATATAGCCTGGGGGGTTGATACTGCCACATCCAGCCCAGGGACGAATGTCTCTGTGGGTGAGGGGTGAGGCGGCTCTGGGAAAATGAAAGAGGAAACCACAGGCAGCATTGCTGGTACAGTTAGGCCACAAGTCTGCTTCTATTGCAGTGGGGGGGGGTACATGTTTGCAAACAGCAGTGGCAGCAGTGCAACATGGAGAGTCTCTTTGAAATGTGGACAAGGCCGCTGACATGGCATGATGTTCATATCCATGCAAAATAGCTTTATATCACTCTGTAAACGTTTATTTGTATTTACTAATGGCAAATTAAATCTGACAGGCAACTATATTACTCATTAAGTATTCATTAACAAAATAATGAAAGAATTAATTTGTAAAATAGAATAGAATTTGCCTCTGTATTGAGAAATAAGTGTGTAGAAAGTAATGATAATTAAAGTAAAAAATGAATGAAAAACGTATAGTTGTATATATTGTAATAATAATGTATGGTTGTCACAAAATCCCACGGCACACCCAGACTTGCCTCACAACACACCGTTTTGGAACCCTCGCTTATGTATCGTCAGAGAGAGAGATACAGAGAGAGAGAGAGAGAGAGAGAGAGAGAGAGAGCAAGAGAGAGAGAGAGAGAGAGTGTGTGTGTACAGGGTCATGCAACAGGAAGGAGCACCCTCCAAAACTCCATCCATCCATTATGGACGCCATCTCTTCTCCACAGCAGCTAAACGGCATTCAGTCGAGAACAAAACCAAAGAGAGAAGAAAAACCGAGGGAGACGTTTACAGCGTCTCTGGGCTCGTCTGGAGGTGCACAGCTGTGAGGAGAAAAGGTCTGCAAAAGATAATACAAAAATAAACGCAGAGAGAAAGGGGTGAGGGGGGGCCTTACGAGGGGCTGAATATAACTACTGACGGAAGCTGTTGTTGTTGAGCTGATGCCTGCAGGGTGGTCCGTTTGTCATGTTTGTTGTAAGCAGCGGCGAGGCTAAAATGACAGGTTTCTCTCTCTGGGAACAAAGACAGAGGAAGCAGAGGAAGGAGTCCTCCTCCTGTGTGGAGCGTGAGTTACTAAAGACAAGCATGAAATTAACACAGAAAAAAGCCTGCATAGCTTAAATAAATAGAACTCTTATGAAAGAGGCCATTGCTGTTACTGGCTTCCTTGTCACGCAACTCCAAACTCAGTGTGCTGCCTTTTCTCTCCACTGTGCCACTGAAACCAGATGGCAAGGCAGGGGGGGTTGTTTGACTTTCTGCCCACACACACACACACACACACACAGGCACACACACCTTTTCCCTCTTCCATTTCAACAAGAGCGCTCCCCCACTTGAAGACTCGAGAGCCGTTCTGCTCAGTTCAGCTTCCTTTTGCTCGTGGAGCCAGAAATAGCAGGTTTCGTCTTTCAGAAATGTGCTGTTTTCCTCTGTGAAGGGAGGGATGGCTTTACATCCAACAGTAGCCTTGCTCATACAAACCTGGGCGCTGCACACCAGCCAATGCCCAGGCTCAGGCTTTGGCTGGAAACCATTTTGGAGGGCAGGGTATTCAAATAACATGCTTCAAGAGGGTTAATCAGATACTGCATTGAAATGTGCCCATGTGTATATATATGTGTGTGTGTGTGTATGTGTGTGTGTGTGTGTGTTGTTGGTGTGTGTTACATAACATCCAGGCAGACAAACCACTGAATATAGACTGTCTAGGACTGTGCAGACTCAACAAGCGTCTCACGCACAGCCCGCTTCAAAAGACTTTCTGTGTGTATGTGCGTATACTTGTGTGTGTGTCCACGCCCGTGTGTGTGTGATTATGCATGGGTGTGTTTGCGCATGCTTTTGCATGTTTACCGCTATCCATATTAAATGCGTGAGTCATAGTAATAATTCCTTTAAGGGCTTTGCTGAGGACTTAACGTGACATTGGGCTACCCACGGCTGACACCACACACCATGCTCTTAATATCAAGCTAAATATACATGTATCTGTTCTCTGGTGGGCATGTCATGTGAGCTGCATAGAGTCTTTCAGAGATAAGTTATTATTATTATTATATAAGAGTCTTTACATGTCGCTCTTTACACGTCACGGCTATATTCAGCAAAAGTATTCTATCCATCTGGTGGGAACGCATGAGAATCTATTAATATATATTCAAATATAGTCCACCATGTCCATCAGCAACATTGAAGTGGATCAGTAGTGAGCAGCAACGTATTCCAAAACAAAACATTCTCCAGACCAAACTGGAATCAAACTCACTTTTCGACAGAAATCTTAGCCCGTATCCCATGGCAAGCTAATTCATCACTGTGCAAGCTGACGTGCAGGCAGACTTTGAGGGGTTGTGCACAGAAATAGCAGCACGGAAAGTTTGTGTCAGTTAGCTTGCTGGAAGAGAGAGGAAGCTGTCTGGGCTCTGCAGCAAGCAAGTCCCTTCGGGTAGCAAACAATGGAGTATCCAGACATCGGCTCTAACCAAGGTCATAGACGTTGTTAATGATCCATGTTGCTCTTTCAGGTCGGATGACTCATGTCTGTGATTTATTTATTTATTTTTGGAGCAGTGAATGCTTTGACTTGAATATATTGTGTTAAACAATGGATGATGAGATATAAATGGGGCCATTTATGTTGAGATGCAGAAAATGTTGCATAGAACATACCCAACATGCCTTCCTTAGGGCACCTCATAATGCTAAATAGCGCCATACACATCAATAAAAGTGTTAACATTGAGTCACGCTGTGATATTATGAAGAAGGTGTGCTAACACCAAGGATCTAACTGACTATTAATACACACTGCTCTTAGAATCTGTTTTGTGACTGTAGATAAAACCTTGGCAGACAACACAAACACGTTGATATCAGATTTCCCTCTAACTGTTTATGGATTTGCTGTATTGATATTGTTTGAATGTGAGCCTGTGAAGACTGTTGAGACTTTAATAAAGAGTAAACAAAGTTTAGAAATAAACCCATATAACTACAAATTAGCAACATTGCCATGAGTCACATATAATTGCTCCAAATATAGCTTAGAGGATTCGTTTAAGCGGCCACCAGTTTGCCCTAAATACTGGAAAGTTCCACTTAATACGACAATTTAGAAAGTGCTGATGTGCAAATGAAGTGCAACCTTTAAGACTAAATAGATCCTGGATAACTTGTTTTCCCGCCACTGGAAATGTCTCACTCTTTGGATACATGACACAATTTCACAACATTAATAAAACAAATGAAAATAGATGGAGGAAATATACTGAAATCCTTTTCTGTTGCTGCTGCCGCTCTGGTGCTATGTGCCGGGCGAGGTCGAATTCAGCTTGATCATTCTGGCTCACTGACAGGACAAACATGCTTTCTCTCTCTCTCTTATCTGGCAACCTGAGACCTGTGGGCCCTGTTAGTTTTGACGGACAGGAAGGAACATCAGCGCACTTCCATAATGGTTTCCTCTCAGCTGTCAACACGCCGACCACTGTCTGAGAAGTTATCTCTCTCTCTCCCTCCCTCTCTCTCTCTCTCTCTCTCTCTCTCTGACCCCTCGGAAACACAAGTTGCTGCTAGATACAGGTATAGCGGTTATAGCGGTTCACTTAGAGGTGAAACAGCTGTTTCCTACATTAGCATTACCTGGGGCTTCATGTCTTCCAAGGTTCCACTGGGTTCCAAGGAAGCTGACATGACATGCTACTTGCACTAGCTTTAATCTGGATTGTTTATACCTCTCTCTCTCTCTCTCTCTCTCTCTCTCTCTCTCATCATGCTTATCAGCTAGTAAGTAAACTTGGCAAGTACATTTAAAGAGTCAAGGATATGAAAACACTCCAGATTCCTGAACTGTGCCTGGTGTCACAGCACTGATTTTTATTCTTCAGCCAATCAAACTATATCCTTGTTCCAGTTGCCAACACATTTCTCTATAATCCTTATGAGGAAAGGACAGATATCAGGCTTTGACATGATTTTGCCCAAAAGACAAACTGTCTAGCTATAAAGGTTGTGTTGTATGGAAGCCTAGAGTATGCACCCTATAAACTGAAAAGTAGGGCAATGTAAGAGCAACATTACAACGTTGGCCTCACACCTCTGTCCCACCACGTTGAGTTATGGCATGTGACTTTCTTCTGTCTGCAGCCCCACTGACCCACTTATGGTTTTGGGAGTCCTGTTGACTCCCAAACTAATCTCTGAATCGATCGCGGTGTTCTGCATGCTTTTGGGTTATGCGGGGAGAGAGATGCCTTTGTTCTTAATATTTGCATTGGTGTATTTGAAATATAAGCTAATAATGCCTTCAAGTTTAAGAGTTAACCCTAACCCTAACCCAAGTTTTCCACTTGGACTAACACTTACTGATGTATAAGAAATAGAAATAGTGAAGTGAAAAGAGATATTTCTATAACCATGATGTATGGTTGCTGGGAGAGGAAAGAATGTGAAAGTAATTTCTGTATATAAGCGACGAGCCATCCTGCTGGATTTTTCCATATGAGATCTTCAAAGCGGCCCTTACACACACACACACACACACACACTCCACAATCTAAACAAGAACTTGAGAAGTAGTGAGATGATTCCATGGCAAGAGAACAAAGCAGTAACCCAGTTTAGTTAAACGTGCTTCACTGGACTCCTGATGTTCGTCAACAGAACTTTCAGATAATGTTTAGGTTCGTTTATTGAAGAAGACAATCAATGAAACCCAAAGATATGCAATATCCAATCAGATGCAGAGTGAGCCCTAGGAAATGTTCCGCTCTGATCCACATCAGAGCGAATCAGAACCAGGTTTTCTTCTGGGTAATACTGTGTTCATTTGTAAAATAACTGAGACACTTTCCCATGGCACTTCAGTGCCAAAGCCAGTGCAGTATTATGCTTGTGAGATTGTGGCTAATCTCGGGTGTTCCTTAATCTCACACACACACACACACACACACACACACACACACTCACACACACACACACGTAAACATACAAATGTTTTATTTATGGTTTCTTTAGGACCAATTTCTCAAATGGAGAAACACGACTACTAATGTTACTACAGCCAGCCTGCGTTCTGGGTGTCTATTCAATTCAAGGTGGAATGTTTTCAGACAGATATTTGTATTGTATGTGAAAAGAACTGCTGTTTTCTAAGCAGTCTGGAAGGCTGCCCTGGAAGACCATTCCGGTTAATTAACGCTGCTTGTTTACAAACAAACACAATTATGAAACGGTGAACACAATTTGGCTCCCACACTAGACACAGGGGCAGTTTATACTCCCATTTCAATTATTTAACGCTGTTGGTGGACAGGAAACAGCAAACACATGCTCAAAAAGATGACGCCATTCCCTTTTCTAAATATAATTCAAAGGGGAATTTTGCACTGACAAGAATCCACATTGATGTGCCTATAAAGTCATTCAATGAAAACAGAAAAAAACAGCACTTCAGTGGATCTCAGGCCTCAGCGTGTGCCCAAATAACGGCAGCATGTGTGAGTAATCCCAAGACTGAAGAGATGGTGGTGAAAGTATAATTTTCTCATCAACTTTACGGCTTTCTCACTGTTAGCCCCATATTACCTAGGTTGCTTAATCAGAGCAGCGAGGAGGAGGGACCTCCTCAATGCTGGTAAACAAGCACTGATGTCGAGCGCTGATATCGTGCGATGTCTCCTCTGTGTCATGTGAGTCTAACAGGCCTTCGACCCTCCGATGGCCAGATCTGCGGATGGGCTTTTTAGTGATGTTAAGTAACGCCATCGACGTGATCCCCTCACTGTCTCGAGCGGGAGGTGGTGGGGAAGGGGGAAATGTCAGAATGTCCTCCTTGTCTTAGAATCTGCCCGGACACTGCCCACCTTCTGAATGCTTTCACGGTGTAACAGTGGAGCTCCTTGTTTACACACTCACACTGCTTTGACTGAATCACAGTCGTTGTCCCAATGGCCCTCGATCGATGCTAGCGTATGGGCGGACGGGTCGGGTTGCATTGTGTGAGTGCCGATGACTCGCACGGGTTCTTACTGGATTATTATTATACGACTGCACCGACGAGCAAGGCGAGCAGAGACAATAAACAGAGACAATAAACAGAGGCAATAAACGAGTTGAATGACTGGTTGGTCAAGGACACGCAGGGCTTTATTGTGGGAGCGTTTTTTTCAGAGGAATGCACTGCAAAGTTTCTAAAGGATGCCATGGTGGAATGTCACCATGATTTTTTATCATGAACGAGCCATTTTGCATTTAGCTAAGCTATATGCTAAGCTGCTGGTCATCAGTTGGACAACAACAGTCACTGATCAAAATATATTAACAAGGAGAAGCCTTTTAGTTCCTAATTTCACCCAATATCTGCTGATTACAGACTCATAAAACCATAAAATGATATAATAGCACCCCATTAATTGCAGTGGATTAGTCCACCAAATAAGTCCTTTGATTATATTTCCAATTCAGCGGGGTGCTGGTTAGAGGCTGGTAGTGTTTGGGTGTGAGTAGGACTACACAGCCTGTGAACTGAATGTACATGGCACAGAACAAAGCTACAGCGAGCTACAGCAGAGATTATCCTGCTTGGCACTGTGATGTCAAGCTGATCTCAATGGCCCAAACTAAGCCTGTTGCACTTTAAATGAAAGTCCCCTTTTATACTCCTCCTTAAAGTTGAAACTAAACATATATTACATAAAACATCATATTATATAACATTTAAAATCTTAAATTGTATGAAATAACTATATATGTAATCAACAATCAGCAATTGTATATATAGATTTAAATGGATTGTTTTTAAACCACAAATTTCATTACTTCTTCTGTTCATATGTCAGACCTCCTGTTATGTAATGTTGCCTTCAGGGGTGAGGGGGGGCCTTAACGAGAGTCATATGAAATCCTATCTGTGTCTGTATATCTTAACATCAACATGACACCCAGGGCTGGAGTAGCAGAATAACAGTGAAAGAAGACGCCCCAAATACTGTGGTTTCTTCTGATCTTCTCACGTGTCTGAAGTTGCAGAGGTGCATGCTTACATAGTAGCCCTGCTTTTGATTCATCGTCATATAACACAAAGAGCACAGAGCGCTCCGCAATGGTCTTCCAGGCTCGAGATGTATGGAAAATCTCCTGAGCATGGAACCTAACATTGCACTTGTTGGCTTGGCAATCCCAATCCCATCCAAATCCCCTTTTTGGTAAAGTGGGTTGCATGGTCCCTGGAGGTGGGGTGGGGGATACACAAGTAGAAGTACTTGAAGCAGCAACAACATCCCTGCCAGACCAATGGCTTATGAGATGCGATCTTCAATCAGGAGGGAGGAGCTTTGTCAGGGTTTCAAAGGGTTTGACAGGCAGCTTGGGGCAGCTGACACCAGAGACTCTGCCGTCTTTGGGATAGATGCCAAGATCTTCAAGGGGAGCTCAAACAACTTAGTGTTCAACGTGTTTTATTCATGATGAGGACCAGTATGCCAGTTGACATTGGCCCCCGATATTGTACGTGGGTTTCTTGCAACAAGCATTATTTTTGTTTACAATGTGAGTACGTTGCTATGCAGGCTTGTAGATGGCTCTGGGAGGCCGAGGCCATCTTCATGGAGGTTCCTGAGGAGCTTGACATAGCCTCTGGCCACAGTTTGGCCGAGCAGCTCCACAATGGCTTGGTTTCAGGTGACCCCCCACGGAGTCATCTTAACATCAATGGCTAATCCAAACGGGTGTTTTGACACCGGTAACGTTGGGTCTTTGACGCCGACGGGGAACTGCTGACATTTACTACGTGTTTAAAAATAAATATAGCATGCCTTACTGAAAGCCTCGTAGTCCCTAGACTGCAGCATGGGTCCATCTGATGTCCTTCAATGGTCCCAACAATGGTTTTATTAGAAGCGCTGTGACCGTGCTTTTTCCCGCCTGTAAACTCTGGCTTCACACCCTCCCTGGGAGCCGTGCACAGAGGGACAACGTCCCCCTGACTGCTTCAAGGCCCGGCTGTTTGTTTGGACAGCTGCAGATAGCCTGCACCGAGACACACTCCAGGGTTACGGCAGATTAAATAAATGGACGACATATGTTACCAGCGCAGTGTTGCGTAACTCACACCTGATCAGTCGCACAGTTTGATACAAATCTTGGGGGGGGACTGTGTGGTTTTGTTGTTGTTGTTAATCTGTGTTGTTGTTTGTTGTTCAAGCCACTTAAACAGCTTTACTCTGCTTTTTGTCCACTGGTGCAGAAAATAACACACACACGCACACACACACACACACACACACACACAGAGCTGGACCACCGAGCTGTGATTGTGTATCCACGTGGCTCTGCACTTTTTGTGTGAAAGAAGTGGTTCCAGTTTGTACCCAGAAAGCCACAGCCAGCCAGGGTGCAGCCTGCTTCCCTTTCTATTGTCGTACTGTAGCCCAAGCAGATGCCTGGGAAGTTGTGTCCAGGGGACACGCCACCATGCTTAAATGTGACACCATATGCAAGGCATGGATATGGTGTCCATTTAGTCATTTAGCACAGTGTTTCTGTGCACAGTGTTTCTGTGTTTCGGTGCACGTACCCCCCTAGGGGTACGTGCACCCCTAGGGGTACTTTGAAGGATTGCAGGGGGTACTTGGAAAATTTCTAAAACCAAGGAGAAAGAGGGAGTCAGAAAGACCAAAATGTTGTCCCAAATGTTATGTCAAAAACCTAACCTCCCTAAAATGATTTGTGCTGGAAAGGGGTACTTGGCTGAAAGGTGTACATGGCTGAAAAAATATTTTCGAGGGGGTACATTGCTAAAGATAATTTGACAACCACTGATTTAGCGGACGCTTTTATCTGAAGTAACTCACAGAGAATTCAGATACACTGTGTCATATTAAGGAGCAGGTAAGGGTCTTCTTGGCTACAGGTAAGCTGCGGTCTTTGGTGATCGACCCCAGAACCTTTCAGTTGGGAGTGGAACACCATGACCACTACACTATCCCACTACAGTAAACAGTTGTTAGCTACTGAGGAAGGAAACATACACCTTGGGTTGGTATGGTGTGTGCTGGCAGGTGTAGTAGTAGTTCGCACACACACACACACACACACACACACACACAGTCCTGGTGGTTGTAGTCGGTCCGACTATCAGCAGAGAGGGGGTTCCATCACTACTGTGTTGGAGAGGTTTTTACTGTCCGTAGAATCAGCCAGGAGTTCCACCATCTGGATTTTCCAGATATGGGCCCTGCAGCTGTCTCTCTGTACGTCCGGCTCATGTAATAGCTATTCACATCATTCTGTGCTCCCATAAATCATGAAGAGATGGGTGGGTGTTTGGTTGGTATGGGTGTTTGGTTGTATGGGTGTTTGGGTGGGTGGTTGGTTGGTTGGATGGGTGGGTGTTTGGTTGTATGGGTGTTTGGTTGTATGGGTGTTTGGTTGTATGGGTGTTTGGTTGTATGGGTGTTTGGTTGGTATGGGTGTTTGGTTGGTATGGGTGTTTGGTTGGTATGGGTGTTTGGTTGGTATGGGTGTTTGGTTGGTATGGGTGTTTGGTTGGTATGGGTGTTTGGTTGGTATGGGTGTTTGGTTGGTATGGGTGTTTGGTTGTATGGGTGTTTGGTTGTATGGGTGTTTGGTTGTATGGGTGTTTGGTTGGTATGGGCGTTTGGTTGGTATGGGCGTTTGGTTGGTATGGGTGTTTGGTTGGTATGGGTGTTTGGTTGTATGGGTGTTTGGTTGGTATGGGTGTTTGGTTGGTATGGGCGTTTGGTTGTATGGGTGTTTGGTTGTATGGGTGTTTGGTTGGTATGGGTGTTTGGTTG
>OMKP01055429.1:2479-13767 GCA_900302375.1 Bathygadus melanobranchus | reverse complement strand
CTCCTGATTCGGTAACGTCGTTTATTTTAATGCCATCTTTTTCTTCTCTTTGCTTTTATTACAAACCTGTTGTAGACGTTTCTTTTTAAACAGTTTAAAGTGGCTCAGTGTCTTCAATGTGCCGTAAAGATGCACCTATCAGATCACACACACACACACGCACACACACACACACACTATATATCTCACACACACACACACACACACACACACACACACACACGTCATGCACATGTACACACACACACACACACACACACACTACATCTTACACATGCACACACACACACACACACACACACACACACACACACACACACACACACATCATGCACACACACACACACACGCCATGCACATGTACACACACACACAAACACACACACACACACACACACACACACATAACCCATCCCTGCGTCTCCATATGGGACATCCTCTGTCCTACCCAGCATGCTCTCATGTCCCATGCCACTTTACAAGCAGCGGGGGGCTGTGTGTGAGAGCCGGACCACCTGCTGGGGGATGTGGGACATGTGCTTGCATGTCATATATATATATATATATATATATAGCTAACTATAATGGAAGGGGTCTCTGTGTGTATGGTTAGATCAAAACAACAGTGGAGTTAGTTCTTGTTGAATCTCATATTTAATAATGCTTACCACCAATGCAGGCAGAAATCATTTGGAACGTTTGCATCCTTTGAAAAACATGCATGCATACAAATCTGCCTCTCGTGTTTCACTATTAACCATTTATAGGCCACCAAAATACTCTTATAACTTTGATGAATTTACAGAACTGTTGTCTATTGTATTGAGTACTATGTATTGGGTTTGACTGTCTAACCATTGATTTTAATATTCATATGGATAACTCCACCGACAGCAGTGCCAAAGAACAATTTCGGATTGACTCAGCGTGTGACGGGACCCATCCAAGGGGCAAGGGGCACACGCTGGATTTAATTATGTCCAAAGGTGTTAATATTAAGATTGTGGTAACTGATATTGGTCTTTCAGACTGTTTTTGTGTTTCCTGTGAGATGTCCATTACTACTTCCATGCATATTTGGACAGATGTAATCTCAACACGGTCTATCAACGAAGAACACCACTACTCTATTTATAGAGGCATTCTCTAGGCTGCCTGCACTCACTTCAGCCTCAATCAATGATCTTGTGGCTCTAAAATGACAAATATTATTGATGCACTGGCAAAGGTTAAAACAAGAAAGAAGGTAAGAAAAATGCACCATAGAGAAATTCCACATCTGAATGGAGATGGAGAAAAACTCTAGATCCACAATGACATCTACAAAGAGAGAATTTCTATATACAATTTGGAATTGAAAAAAGCAAGAAAATCCTTGCTTTCCAACCTCAACTACAAAAAGATAAATAATGCACAGGACGTATTCACCACTGTTGATAGGCTGACTAATCCTCCAGTAGCTCCAGAACTCCTCTCCTCTAAGTCATGTAATGACCTCCTAATCGCCTCCTGTTTTACCAACAAGATCCATAAAATTAGACAACATGTCAGTACTTCCATAGCAAACAAACCTTGTGTATTAACTGGATTCAATTGAGTCATGCAGGCCAGACTTGTTTTTTGCATGTGTATCAACTGTACATGTACACAAAACAAGACTAAACATGACTAATTTTAGTCCAATTAACCATAAAACCCTTGAGGAGGTTTACAGCATTTGAAAACCTCTACCTGCATCACAGCCTTGATGGTCTGCCGACAAGCTTCTTGTTTTATATTGCATTGCGTCAGATACATTACAGATAGTCATCAGTTCCCTTCTAGCAGGTGAATTCCCACAGGCCTTTAAGACACCTTTAAGCAGTCATTAAGCCTCTTCTGAAAAAGAATGATCTTGATGTGTCAGTAACTAGTAATTACAGGCCTATATCCAACTTATCATTTCTAAGTAAAATCATTGAAAAAGTTGTTTTCCTACAACTCAAAACATTTCTGGTGTCAAACTATATTTTGGACATTTTTCCCATCACAGCACTGAGTCGGCTCTTGTTAAGGTTTTAAATGACATTCGCTTGAAAACCGACTGAGAAATCTCAGTTCTAGTATTATTATATCTCAGTGCTGCATTTGATACGGTGGATACTGGCATTTTCATCGACAGACTAGAAAATTGGGTAGGGCTATCTGGTTGGTTCAAGTCCTACCTAAAAGACTAAGAGACTATTTTGTGTCTATTGGTAAGTGCGTATCTGAGCAAACAAAAATGTCATGTGGGGTTCCCCAAGGATCGCTTCTGTTCAACCTTCATATGCCCCCACTTTTCCAAATTTAGAAAAACAACAATAAGCCTACCATCAAATGTACATTTCTAAACTTTAATAGCCACATAAAGACCATTACAAAATCAGCTTGCTATCACCTTAAAAATCATAGCAGCAATTAAAGGGTTAATGTCCAAACAAGAACAGGAAAAACTCATCCATGCTTTCATTTTTAGTAGGCTTGACTACTCTAATGCCGTTTTCACAGGTCTTCTAAAAACGGTAAATGGATTGCATTTATATAGTGCTTTTATTCAAAGTGCTTCACATTGCCTCATTCATTCACACATTCATACACCGACGGCGGTGTCAAACCATGCAAGGGAACAACCAGCCCGTCGAGAGCAGTTAGGGCTAGGTGTCTTGGGTGACACCTCGACACTTAGCTAGGGGGAGCCAGGGATCGAACCAGCAACCTTTCGGTTGCAAGACAACCCGCGCTACCTCCTGAGCTACTGCCGTTCTATTTTATTGAAACTAATATAAAATATCGTAATTCATTTTTAATTTTCTGTTAGGCTAGCATGACTCACTAATTGGCGAATGGGGTTATTTATGCATGGATAGAGAGACAGAGAGAGAAGTGAGAGAGGGAGGAGGGGGGAGAGACAAATAAAAAGAGTCATTGTGAATCTAAGAATCTTACAAGACAGAAAAACAAACAAACATCATTTTTAACATCATGGTGAATAAAGCTTTACAAAGTGATCCTGCATGTATGGGAAGTCTGGTGAAAGAAAGTTTGTATTCAGCTTGACTTGTGGACAGATTAATCATTCATTGTCCTCATTTTCCCACTGCGACAGTAGACAGATCAGACAGCCAGAAGAAGTGTTCATTATTATTAAAACCATAGACTTCTAAATAATAACACATTGACAAAATAGGCGGCCCATTTCATTTCATTGGATGTGCTCAGTGATGCGGTGAGGCCACTGAATCCCAAGATTTGGGGGTGGACATCTTGATTCTAAACAAACTAAACACATTTTTAAACAAATGTTATTATATACATTCTCTATTGTGTTTTGTGCAACACTTTGTATTGAAGGTTTGCATATACGTACATAAAGTTTGGTAGATTCGTTGATTGCTCAACATTAGCTTGAGTTTATCAGGGGCCGAGGGAGCGCTACATGCGCTGTCTGATGCTAGCTGATCCGAACCACCGGTCCCAGATCCCTCCCATGTCCTCTGCTAGGATTACCTCTTCGAGAAATTAATCCTCGCCATGGCAACCTGTGTCTGTCTGGCTCTGCGGGGATGGAGGACAGGGAAGATGGAACTCATTTGTTTTGGCCCGTGTGCAGACAGCCATTAACGATTTAGTCATTGAGTGGTTGCTACATGTTGCTTTTTTCCGAGATTCTGAAAACTTTGTTTTTATCAAACTGTCACAAAAAATGTGACACATTACAGCAGACATAAAAGAAGAGCAAAGTGCAACGTGTGTTACATTTTAACAAGGCTGGAACTTCTCAGTGTTTTTTATCCAATGTGACTTGACAGTGAATTATATTTTTAGATAGGCTTACATGTCATTAGCGATCAGGTAGGGGTTAGACATCGTACTTGATGACTACAGGTTGCGGACAATGGGAATCCAACCCAAAACCAGCGGCTGGGAGACAGACATCCGAGCCACTACACTATGATAGATTAGGGGAATCGGGTTTGATCCCACCGAGGAACAGCATTAATGTTTAAAGAGACCTTAAGGCAATATTATTATAGTAGGAGTAGACATATTAACCTGAGATAGAAAGAGAAAGATCCATACGGATCCAATTTAAGATGTACGAAAAGATGCTTTGGATACATTTTGGATAAAGTTTTGGCTTGGAAGGAACCCAACCCTGTTTCCACCTGTATTACGTAAATTAACATCCTTATAAATGGTGCCATCCTCCTGTAGGGAAGGTACCCAGACTTGGTCTCCAACATTAAATTGATCCAGGTATCTGAGACACAAGGCAATCATGGCTGACATTACCATGTCCCAAGCGGCCTATCGTGATTGGATTTCACTTTCTTGCTTGACCAGTAAAAGAGCCAATACGATACCAGCGTTGTCATCACATCCAATATATTCTAAGGTCAATAGCATTTGACCATCATTGGTTTGCAGGGCAAGCTAGCTTGCTCTCCAGATGTAATCTCTAACGAAATGTTGGTAATTTAGGGGTAGCTGGAGTTTATATATGTAAAAAAGAATAAGGGGTATGCAACTTTTTTACCCGAATTTGAACTCCATGACAACCTGACAAGGGCCTTGCCACTACCCTGTGGTGTTGACACCATTTTATAGGTCCATTGAGTGGTTGGTTCCTATGACTACGGGCGTGTGATCATTCCTGTTATAGATGGGTCAGAGATTCCGGTCAACCCAGATAAGAGTTCACACCACATTGACTGTTCACATACTTCCCGGACCACCCTTGAATCTGGTTCTCCTAATGGAATCTTGATGTTATGACGTCCACACCCGTGGTGTTCTGAGTTGTCTGGTTGGAATCATCTGAGGCTTTCTTTTTAAAATGGCAACTAGTTGTGTACAGCTTTCCCTTATTCTTGCACCACTGAGGAAGCCTGGAATTAAAGCATTTTGTTGCAAATAAACTTGAAGCTCTCATGCTTGCACACTGACCCAACAAACACCAACATCATGCCAGTGTGCCATACCCATTGATGGTTGTTGGCTGTTGAAGGGTTTCGTTGTCGACCATGTGGATTATGGCCAACTTCAGCCAACATTCTATCGTTGCTGTTTTTTGGGGCACACATTTTTGTTTCAATAGTTAAGTTGCAATATCATGGAGGTCACACAGAACTGCACAGGATTTTGGACAGCATTGTTTTTTTGTTTGACAGTGGCCAGCTATAACTTACTTCCAACACTTTTCCAAAAAAACATAATAGCTCTTTTCCATTAAGCTAAGCTGCTCTTTTTGACTGATGTGCGACCCAATTTTCGGTAATTGGGTCAGAACAACAATTTTTAAAAGGTAGCGAAATTATTTTTGTGTATTTTTTAAAAGGCCCGGGGATGCGTGTAACATCGTGTAATACTGCCTGAGCTGAGGTTGGCGGTTGAAGTCTGACAACGATAGCACTCCAAATCCACTGCGGTCTGCCCAGCTTTCTGTCTCCTGGTCACCTGTCAACTCCGGTTCCACCATATCACACAGAGATAACCTCTTTACAAGCTAATCCCTGCCTCATAAAACCACATACTCTATTTATAACAATGACACAAAAACATTTTTGTCTCGGTGGTTTGTGGTATTTTGAGCGCAGGGAGGTCTGGGTCAGCCGTGTCTAGCCGCGGTTGATATTACGTTACCATGTTTTTTGTCTCTACAGTTGACAGGGTTTCACCGTCGCCCTGCCGGGGTTATTGGCGGTGATGAGATTTCAGCACGACCTTGGTCACTGTGTGACCTCATTGACAACGTGCGCCACGCAGTCACTCAGCGGCGTATCGCGTGACATGAGATGGACGCATGGCCGTGATGTTGTTACTGGGAGAGAGATTGTGTTACATTGTGTGTATCTATAGGCATTGGAGGGGGTTTCATCCAGCTAGTATTTTCCTTAAAGCACAGGGTTCTTTGTACCAAACAGTTGGGTTTCGGCTCTTCAGCGTGTAAATGGAACATTCCAGAAGTTTCTTTCTCTTATTGTTCAGTACCCCTTTGGATCCATCAAGTGAGGCGTTTAATGAGCATTCCATCAGCTTTTACGTTCGGCTGGGAAATGCTGGCATAACAATAAATGGAAGGCTTCATAGCATCAACCCACCACATCACTCATAAATGATGACACCAATCTTTGTACATTGACGGTTCCACATGTACAAAGAAACGTTGTGACACGACACAGATGGTGACGCCAAGCAGTATTTTCAGCAGAGCCCTGTGGTTATTCTGGACCTGACATTTTGTACCGAATCACACAATCTCTGACACTATAATAATATCTGTCAGCATGACTCCAAATAAACTTTAGTCGAAAAAGGGCTTTGACAGGGTTTTTTTTCCCTGAGGGACAGGGGCACACTCCCACTTGTGATGTCACGGGTAGGCCACTGAACGGGTATTACCACAAGCCATTTTGAAATGGCTTGTAATGGCCAATCAACGTTACATTTGGTAATAAAATAGGGGCCATTTAAAATGTGAGACTGTTGTGTCGAAACATGTTTGTTTGGATTGAATGGGATAAGCTATCTTAAGATAGGTAGTGGTAGTGGTGGAACTCACTGTTCCTGGATGTCGTGCACATGAATTTCACATTTAAAGAAATGATGCATGATCCCTGGGAGAGGGAAGGGGATGGTGGGGAGTTTGAGAAATAACAACCATTAATATTCTGTCATTTTTGTTTAAATATTTAAACATTTAGAGTAAGAACAGCATGTCCTGTTAGCCTAACTGATGAGAGTGTTGAAGTTTAACTGATGATAAGAAGAATCCATTCCAGTGACAACATCCTGTATATGAAGCTATGACCAAATTGCTAGGCGTTATCTTTCTTTAGCTCCAACCATTTTCAGACAGTAGATTCTTATTTGAAATGTTTTTACTGCTGGAGACTGGATAGTAACAGCTGGATAATGATAGTTGCCGCATAGTTCTCTGTTTTGGCACCGCAGTGGTGGAACAAGCTCCCGACTGATGTCAGGACAGAAGAGTCGCTCACCAGCTTCCGCAAGAGACTCAAGACTCCTGTTCAGAGTTCACCTGGACTCTGCATAGCTTCCCTCCTTACCCCCACCACCTCTCCTCCCTAATCCCTCCTTACCCCCCACCACCTCTCCTCCCTAATCCCTCCTTACCCCCCACCACCTCTCCTCCCTAACCCACTCCCGCTTACCCAACCAGGGTTTGAATCCCATCCCCACTTGGATCCCTAGCACTTACTTACGTCCTGGCACTTAACGCACTTAACACACAACTTAGCGTTGTGTAGCTTCCTGTATGTTCATATGCTCTAACCATGTCTAACAAATCATCGGGGAATTACTAAACCAGAAAGGTTATACTTCAACCTAGTGATTCCCCACACATTGAGGCAAGACTAGGTGTGTGGGATTTGTGTGTGGGATTTAATACATAATCCTGACATAGGTTACTAATATAATTGCAACTATTTATAATTAGCTTTATTATAATACATCTTATATATACTATATATATATATATATATATATATTATTATAACTTCTTACTTTCCACTTCAACACATATTTGACAGATCATGTAATTGCCTTTTTACGAATCTGTATCCATGTGTTATTGGACTAATTGTAGTCGTTGCTTGTAGTTGCTTTGCAGTGCCACTAGATTCCCACGTACACACGCTATACAACTATAAAAGTCTGACGGAGTGGACCTCCGTTACAGCTACTTGATCCTGTGTGCCTTGATTACTCAACGCACCACAGCCTCACCCAGCCCCAGAGTCTAATCAGCCTGACTTGGGCCGGGTGAGGCTGGTTAAACAAGCCGTCTGTAATCATTCCCTACAACGTTTAGTTGGCGTGCCTTGTTTTTCTGGTCGGGATCGTGATGTGCTTTAGCCGTGCGCAGGGGTGAGGAGGAGGCAGGGGAGAAAGTGTGCAGGGGTGAGGAGGAGGAGGAGGCTGGAGGCACAGTGTGCGGGGGTGAGGAGGGAGAGGCAGGACAGTCTTACAGTACATTAAGTATTCATGGTATTCTCCATACAGCCGGCTGCTGTACTCAATTTTAAGAGGAAACCAAGAGACACTTTAGAGAGGCAGTTAGCTGACTCAGCACATCAAGGAGGGGAGGAGAGGAGGAAAGCGGGGAGGGAGACGAGGGAAGAGAGGGGAGAAAAAGAGCGAGGGAAGGGGTGAGAGGGAGGGGGAGACGAAAAGAGAGATTGAAAGAGATAGTAGAAGGAGGAGAGAGGAAAACAGAGGAACTGAAACAGGCAGAAGGGGATGTAACGACAAAAAGGGGGAGGAGTTGGAAAATTCGATTGATGGGGGAGAGAGAAATATAACTGGACAAGTGTCCGGAGAGATAGATAGCAACTATACAAATTATACTGTGTTGTTTTGTTTGTTTCTAGGGGTGTTTTGTGTTGTCGCGTCAGTCACGTTTCGCATTTCCAAATGTACTTTCCCATGCCTGTATTTGCGTGTTATTTATTTTTTCATGACTGTATTAATATTTCATAATGTGCTTCTACACGTAGCGCTTCAATAAAACGTGATTCATTACATTGTTCGTCTGTGTATACATCCATAAATAATAGTGTGCACTCCTAAAAAGTTTCGACCAAAGGTAAAAAATAAATAAATACCTTTGCTAACTTTGCTAACTGAAAGAACTGTTATCACATGGCGTTGTGGGTGCAATTCTGCAGTGGAACAACACATGAGCAAGACGTGGGAAGTGTTGCACTGACAGTATCTCACAGAGATGTCCAGTTCTCACCTCCAACTCACCTGCTAGGGGTTCCAGTCAAGCAGAACCTCACTCTGTGCTCCCAGGATGCATCACAGCATCCATGTTGTCAACCACTTCCTTACAAAACTGGACGTCCGTGAAACTAGGAGTATAGATAGTGTACATATTCCTTTAAGAATAAAAATAAACTCCTTAAACAAAGACTCGTTACAATACAATCGTGACAATTAGTTTTTAAATAAAGCTATCTTTTAATAAAGAATGAATGACACGCTTTGTGAATGATATGCTTTTGTTGTAGTTATTTTATATAAATACTAGCTTTAAGCATTCAAGATTAGCTTTTGAAAGTTGAAACGTTTTTAACATTTATTTTGCTTTTAAATCAGTTAAATCAGGAATTAATGAAATAAAGTTTTAATAGGAGAAGGTTTCGAGGCAGCTGATTTCCCTTTTGCAGGTGATTGGTCGTTTGCAGTCACGTGACACCCATGTTGAGCAAACTTAAGATAGAGGACAGAAAGTGAAATGGAGAACGCCAAGCAGCAGTACCGTTTGGACAGCATGGCACCACATGTTTGAGAAAGAAACCAGAAAGAAATAACAACAAAAATTTGGAATCGATTCATATTTTCTTTTAAAGAGTGAATTATCACATGATATGAATGATTTAGCCACTATCGAGTCAGTATACATAGTACATTTGTACTGCAGACATCGTACGACACCAGAGATCAAATGAAAACATTCCAAAGCCTGGAGGCATATAACTTTTTCATGTGCGGCAACTAGTTTTCGCCACGGTGAGTGTATACTTTTAGTTTTCAGGCAAAAATTCTTCCAAGTCACTGCTTAGTACCAACGTTTGTACCAAACGCTACACACAAAAAGTCTTCCTTTTAACCTTGCTAGATAGCGTTGTGTTGTTAACTTCATATCCAGTGTATGTATATCCAGTGAACAATTTCTGCCCTTCATCTCATCGTTCGCTCCACTGGCGTGACGTCGTCTGCAAACAACTTTATATATATTTATATATAATGTATATTTTCAATAAAACGAGTGCTGCAATGCACTGTGGCCTCGGGGTGTGTTTGATTTCCCACCAAGCCCCTGCCTCTGTGTGAGGAGCATAGATGTTTCATTGTGTGGAGTTAGTAGTTACGTTCCTGGATGGAGAGAATAATAGACTCAAATAAAAAGGAGGAATGATGATGATGATGATGATGATGATGATGATGATGATGGTGATGATGGAATATTGCCATACTCCGTTCATATGTTCTTTCCATAGTCTCTCTCTCCCTCCATCTCTCTCGCTTTCTCTCCATCGCTCCACTTGTCTTTATGTATCTCTCTTTCCATCTGGCTCCCTGTCTCTGTCCTTCCATCTCTCCCTCCCTCACTCTCTCTCTTCCTCTCTCTCTCCCCATATCTCTCTCGCTCCCTCCCTCACTCTCACTTCCCTGCCACTCTTTCTCTCTCTCTCTCTGTCTCTCTCTCTCTGTTAACTGTATCTTGTTTCCTGGCCCCCAACCAGAATGGTTATGTCGCTCCTCGCTGCTGTGTGTGTGTGTGTGTATTTATGA
Source organism: Bathygadus melanobranchus (assembly GCA_900302375.1). Taxonomy (NCBI): domain Eukaryota; kingdom Metazoa; phylum Chordata; class Actinopteri; order Gadiformes; family Macrouridae; genus Bathygadus; species Bathygadus melanobranchus. The sequence goes on along the minus strand of OMKP01055429.1, from coordinate 3,420 downwards.
AATCCATGTCACTGATTGGTTGATCGGAAAGCCATTTGGTGTGATAATCACACGCAGCGTTTTCCTCTGGAGCATCCATCACCCTGACGTGCGCAGCACGTGAACCACACACACAAATACACGCTTGTATCGCACTAGCAAAAACACACACGTAAACCGCACAAGCAAATATGTACACACAGCACCTTTCATTTGGGAGTCGAACACCAGAGTCTACTACTACTACAACTGCACCCTCAATAATATATTTTTAAAATGTGTCTTCAGAGTAACACCTCTCCAGCCACGGTGCAATCAACACCAGGACTTTCTCCCTCTCTCTCTAAATCAAAAAATCTCTAAAATAATTTGGAACCAAAGCAACGACAGCAGGTAGGAATAAGTCATAGTGCAGGTTTAACTAAATTACCCTCTACATCAGGATTTAAATCCCTGCTCACCACCAAATCATTTGCTTTATTATCTCAAGGTCAGACTTTTGTTTTAAACGTCATCATAGGTTCCACACATTTCGGCCTGTTTTGCCGGCCCCCGTGAATAAAAGCCTCTATTTAAAGAGTTCCTAATAATCTTAATTAAATCTATTCAAACGTATACAAACAGACAGTAAAAGAACCTTCCGTGGTGTCTCTTGAAGGCCACCATGGAGCGTAAAGATTCTGTTGAAATGGTGTAATGTGAAACTTAGGAAATGTTGAAACTTCATAATATGACCCAGACTCACTGAGAGTCAGCAACTACGCTAGGGTAGGGATGCTAACATCCTGGCCAACACAGAAATTCTAGGTGGTTTCTCATGTGTTGACACTTGACTAGCTGCAAGGGTTTTGTATTTATGGTGTTTTCACCCCTCCCAGTCTCCTGTCCTCTGCTCTGTTCTAACCTTCTCTAAACCTCTCCTCTCTTCTCGCGTCTCACCTCCTACTCTCTTCTCGCCTCTA